>JAABUG020014435.1:0-74885 GCA_011319215.2 Scortechinia acanthostroma
CACATCATTCTCGCACTCAGGAAAGCCAGTTTCTACACATTACCGTCTCGCGACAGCTGTCAAGCCTCTCTGATCGTCGCAGAGATAACGACAGCGACGTTTTTCTACCGCCCCACGAACTTAAACTCGGGTCCCCCTCGACGCCGGTGATCGACCACCGCACCACCACAAAGAAAGAGCTCAAAGAGGTCTGGTGTTTCCGCTCTACAATCGATTGTGTTGGTCGCTCACTACGGGTGAAATTTGCTAGGAATATACTTCAGACCTCAGCGGATGACCTCGATATCTGTTTGAGAGCAGTACGGTAGTGTTAGTGGGGAAATTCCACCATCAAGCGCCATCGCGTCAACACTTCCTCATCGCACAACGATTCGCCGTCCCGCACACTGGGATGACCCCTCCAATTATCAGGTAGACGAGAGACCCGACCTCTTTCCTTATTCCCCAACCAAATCCAGACCGAGTTACGGTCCACGTCGGTTTTTACGCCGCTTTCGACCTCGACCATCCGAGGCAAATTGGGCTGAGGTCTGTGCCCGATCGACCAGGGTCGAAGAAATCAAAGCGAAGAGCTTCCGTCTTCGTTCCATCCATCGTTTTCGGTTTCGCTACTCGGCAACGTGTCGAGAGAGATAGGTTCGGCGTTGGCCGACGGCCTGAACAGGCTGGATCTGAGTCAACTGTCTGAATCGTCAGCCTCGTCGTCATCCGAGTCGGGCTCGTTCGATATGTCGTCTTCGGAAGGGGCGCCGGAGTCATGGATCTCCTCCTTCTGCTCGCTGATGGGCCATGAATTCTTCGCAGAGGTGTCGGAGGACTTTATCGAGGATGACTTTAACCTCACGGGGCTGCAGTCGCAGGTGCCAATGTACAAGGAGGCGCTCGAGATGATTCTGGATGTGGAACCGGAGGAGGACGAAGACGAGGAGGAGGAAGAAGAGGAGGAGGAGGATGACGATGACGAGATTCTCGGCGATGAGCGACCCCCGGGCTACCGCAGAGCTGGGGACCGGAGACATGCACGGGTGGCCAGCGACTTGAGTGTGATCGAGAGTTCTGCAGAACTGCTCTACGGCCTCATCCACCAGCGCTACATCACTTCGCGACCGGGAATCCAGCAGATGCTGGAGAAGTACGAAATGCAGCACTTTGGTGTCTGTCCGCGCGCCTACTGCAACGGAAGCAAGGTCCTCCCCGTAGGCTGTTCCGACACTCCTGGACAAGAGACGGTGAAGCTGTTCTGCCCCAGTTGTCAGGATCTGTACACTCCGCCCAACAGTCGTTTTCACTCGGTCGATGGGGCCTTCTTCGGGACCACGTTCGGATACCTTTTCTTCATGACCTTCCCCGACCTGGACATTGGGCCCCGTCTGGATCCCTCCATGATGACCGTTACCCCTGCGAATGCAAACAATCAATCTCGATCCTCGTCTTTGACATCTGGGGTCAACCGCGCGACCCCCGATCTGCCGCCCCCGAACCAGCCAACGGAGATCAACGGGGTGCGAACCGTCAACTTCTGCCCCGGCCTGGGACCAGGGAGGATTTACGAATCGAAGATTTACGGATTCCGCGTTTCGGAGCGATCCAGAGCAGGTCCGCGCATGAAGTGGCTGCGGATGAAGCCGACGGATATCCGGGAGTTGGACGAGTTGGCGCAGTACGAGGCCATCCACGGTTCAGCCCACACCGGCGATACCGAGATGAACGTTGAAGCACAGAATGCGGCCGCAATCGCAGCGAGGAAGAAGGCGCCCATGCGGAGACGGCGGCATAATCCCGACCAGATGAGCATCAACGGGGCGGAGGGTTTATAAATCCGCGGGGCTGAAGGGGACGATTTGACCGTTCTGATACTTCTGTTTTGTCATTGTGATGTGGATAGGGACTGTATCGCTTAAAGCTCTTCTTTTTCTTTCCATTTTCATTATCTTCCTTTCTCACCACGTTGGTTTCATATCTACTGATGTTTTGTGTGTGTGTGCATGCAGAGGCTACCTCATCTCTCATGGGAATGACTTCTCTAATGTCGGAGGAACATATGTCTTTCTTTGTTTCTCGATCTTTTTGACCTGCATCAAGGCGTCGTTGACTTTTTATTTCTTTGTGTTCATGACATACAGCCTATCGAGTTCAAGTACAGTGCAAAAGGAAAATCATATGGAGTTGTCCTGCTTATTATAAAGTTTGACCGGCCTTCTACTATCAGAACATGGGATCCTAGGGCAAGACTGCGCATCCTCGCAGTTGCCTTAAATTGAGTAACTTCTTCAAGAATGTGTGCAGGTTACGAAGTAGCTTGGGCTACATTCCGACACCGACTCTCATACTGCAGATGTCAAGTATGGACATGAAACTGGTGGACCGACGAACTGCCGTATCAACTGTCAAACTAAACATGGGAGTCTGATATTCAGCCATGCACCGGCTCCCTCATGCAGTCAGTCCCGTCTATGCTGCAATAATGGCACATGTCAGTCATTGCGGGTGTGATGGGCGTTGAAGTTGAGCACGTCGTAATCTTCAGAAAAGACTACGGAGCCGTCAGTTACCACTACCACTACTGATTACTCAGTGGACATTGAAACCAATTACCTTATCGGGAGTAGTCTAGGGAGCAATAATAACAGCAAAGGTGAAGGAAGATATGGGTATGCTTGGTCAGCATTTGAAATCAATGCAGACACCATTAGATGATTTGGTGCCAACGTCATTCCTTGTGAATCATTTCCTATTCGCATGTTACTGTCAGTCTGCCACCGAGCCAATAATCATCTGTGAGGGCAATGATCGGGGTAAATAGTGAATGTGCCAACGGACACGGACAAGGATAAGGACAACTGAAATCTATTATTTGCTCATGCTGGCCTGCTGCATATTTACATCATGCAAGGGGGAGGGGCTCACTCGGCTTTCGCCGAAGGTGCCAGTCAGTTTAGTCGAGTGAAGGTTTGAGGCACAAGCGTGCCATGGGTAGGAATCCAAGACTTTGGCGTGATTGTGAGTCTGTGACACTGTGATTTGAGTTGGGTTTCTTTGTCTGCATATTTCCGCACCTATTCTCAAAGACGTGACTCGAGATAACCGAGAGGAGGGGCAAGTGATGGTTGTCGAATGGACGAGGTTCCTCAGAGCCGCTTTGGGTTACACGATGACAATAATCTATCCTGTTGATCTGCTGCCTGGCACTTGTTTCACTGTGAGTCGAGGCCCTGAGACCAATACGGAGAATTCAACCACTCTACTGGTTACCCGTATACGAGCCCAGATGGTTTGGGGTCTCGCTACCTGAGATGATCGGTTGAGTTCAACCCCATGTAACCGTCTTAAATGACAATAACGTAACATGCGTCTTTTATCGCACCATCGCACGGGGTCAATCAGTCTATTATTACTTTTTACCCTTTGCCTTTTTTCTTTGATTTGAGGAGGGCTGGAAGGGTCTCATGGTCATGGTACGGGATCTATGCAGTGTAGCTTCGATGGAGCATCGGGATTTGATTTCGGCCGTTTGTTCAACCCGACGCCAGCAAGCAGGTCGAATTAGAGAAGTCAAACGCGGAAAAAGAAAAGGAATAGAAGACCCGCTAGAGCGGATCGTCAGCATTCAGTTTCGCAAGCTTAAATCGTAAGCTGGCTAAATCGAGGAATAGTCAGACTGTCATGGACGGACGGCTAAATCAGGGCTCAGATGTGCTGACTGCTGACGATTTACTACTTCTGGAGCCTGCTGGTCTCTTTCACTCCGCATAATCCGCACAGACATGAGGCTGAAGACCCGACGGAGTACCAAGCCTTGTCGATGGTCAATCAAACGGCAGGATGTCAAAGGATGTTAGCTTGGTGTCCACTCTCCTGCGTCCACGGACACGGACAACTCCGTTTGAGAAAAGACTATGCTCATAGCCGGGTTGAAGGACACAATCAGAAGCGAGCTCGTATCTAACAGTCTTGACAAACTTTGGTTGGTCTGCGCCTGATGGATGTTCTACCCCTGTCTCAATGCCCAGGAATGACTCGAAACGGAGAATGGTCTTCGTTCCGGAGCTTCCACTACGGAGTATTGATCGTCCTCAAACATTATTGTAGCCTAGGCGAGATCGAAATTGATTTGATGCCCAAGACCAACAGTGTAAAGTTGGCTGTTTTGGACCCCTGAGTGGCCCGAGTTAAGTCTCAACTGCTCTTGTGAACGGCAGAACGAGGATCGACGATCAGACGAAGGAATTGAAAATTGTTCTTCCCATCTGGATCCATTTCTGCGCAGAGACATCTGCATATGCGTGACAAGTCAAGATAAGGATTAACAACTCTGTAGAATTGCTACGGAGTAGCCTCATCGAGCATGCAGGACTGACAGGTGGAATAATGTTCCCATCCTGTCTTGATGAGATTATGAATCAAAAGACGCAGCTTTGATGAATAATCATGCAGCAGGGTAGCTCCAGTAGCCGATCACTTAGTTGTCGCTTGAGTTCATATTGCTGAGACGTCTGAATTGCTCCAGTCTCCTGTCTTACACGGAAACGGAGCCGAACATCGTCCACCTGCTTTCCATGGATGTAGCACAAGGTCAATTGATCACGTTCAAAGCAAAAGGCCAGGACGTACAAGGCCCCCCGAATTCGCTTGATTCCCCTTGCCAGTGGTCCGTGTCTCTTGGACCAATGCACTGTACCACACCAGGCTGGAGCTGTGGAGGCGCAGCATGTTCGATGGTTCGTACTTACTACATACTGCGCAGAGCCCCACTGAGAATACACCAGCAACTGGCCCGTGGCAGCTGTCAACTGTCAATTTAGAAGAATAATAATGGTACGGATTAAGAATCGCTTCCGTCCCATGGCAAGTTGGCAACTGACAAGGAGGGACTGCGCGAACGAATCAAAGCAATTTCTAGCGCGAAGCCAATCATTGTCTCTGGCCCAAGCACTGGGAAGCTGCAGTAGACCGTGAATACCTTACTGACTCGTCGGTCTCCCTATCAGGCATAGGACGGGTTGCGTCGGATGGACCGTCGTATTCTTGCCTGGCAATTGGAGTACTCGCGCAGTGTTTTCGTAGAAATACAGTATCGACATCGTCCGGAAACTCGCTCCGGTTCCAGCCAAACCCAGTTCTTGTCCCTAGCGGATTATTGTATGTTATTTATCGACTGGGGGCTTGATTCGTTTGGAGCAGGCAGCCAGAAATGCGGCCAAAGGAATGCGCACGTTCGGTAAAGGTAGAGTAGGGCCCTAGGGGGAATATCTTCCTGAAGATCAAGTCGAATAGCCCAAAGAATGTCTCTAACCGATACAGACTATGGTCGGTGCACTTTGTGGAGATTTGGGGGCCAAAAGCCAATACGGGCTAATACATCGCACATACTTACCTGATTGGTAAATATTAAATACCATACGTCCCACAGTGTCGGGGACGGAGCTTCAAACCTGCCGTTCCTCCGCAGCTGCGTAGTATTGATTTGACTTGAGTAAAGAACCTTAGGCCAATTGTTTGGTTACAAATCCATCTGATATTCTAATGATCCTAATTGAACCGGAAGAGAGAACAGGCAAAAAGTACTGAACAAGGAAAAAGAGAGAAGTAACCCAGCATTGCTGCCTATTCCCATTCCAACTCCTAAGATGAAGTTCCGTCTCTTATTGTAAAATAACATTGAACGCCCCGAGTCATGCATCACCACATGGGCATCCAAAAGCCCAGAAACCGTTATATGAAAGGAGATGTTCTCCGAAGCACAAATATTCAGCCCGTAAGCGAATAGTAGTCCAAAATGAGCGAGGAAAGAGAAGCCAAGATCGCCGCTGAGAGCAACATCCGAATGTTAATAACTCCCATCCGGCCAAGCGTATCGTAACGTCATTTAGAGAAATTCAGCGATTCAATAATTCAACAACGCAAATAAGCGACGACAGCTCAATCACAGAAAGGGAAACGAATGCGGGGAGCACCGGTCCGACTCGGGTGTGAGAGGACACGTGAGAATGGATCCCTCGGCAGGTGTCGACGCAGAAGAATAATCCTCAGGAAATATTTGACAGAGAGATGGAATCTAATGAACCAGGAGTCAGCTGCCATGCTCCTTCTTTTCTTGCATGGCGTCGATGCAGGCCAGGAGTTAGGTTACGTACAGAAATATTAGATTCACCCGGATGGTGAGAAGTCTGACACAAGTCAATGCCGGCCATAGTTGCATAGCTCATACTGAAGGGACTGATGATCTCTTCGTCCGCATAAGTATGAGGTCTCTTCAGTGGCCCGCCTGCAGACATCGCAACGGGCATGATCGAAGGCACTGGGGTTCCATACTCCCCTTGGAATGACGACAAGTCACTGTAAGTCGAACTGTATGCAGGAGAGGTGCCATAGTTGGGTTGTCTGTATGGGTCCAGATGCGGATACGAGGGGTATGAGAACACAGGTGGGGGTGACGCTGACAGTTGTCGAGTGCATTGGTGAGAGAACATAGCACCCCGGTCGTCCTGGCTATTGTAGCAGTCGTATGGAGGAAGGCGCTCGCTTGAGCTGTGACTGGTCTCCGAGTTTGACTTGGACGAGCGGTGGTTCCTGGTGCGAGATTTGGCAGGACTCGCATGCTTCGGCATCTCCAGTTTCTCGTGAGACCGTTCTGGGGACTCCGAAGTAGAGGCAGCCCTCTTTTCCAGGTCTTCCAAGCGACGCTTCAGTTTCTTGCCTGTCATCCAGAGATTGTCAGAACACATGTTCGGCGCCAGTCATTTAGTAAAAGAAGCTCCTTACGATAGTTTCTCTGAGCAATGCGATTCTGTATCCGTCGACGTTCAGCAAGATCTGAGATCTTTGTCCAGTCCTCGTTAGGATTGGCATTGGGACTGAAAGCACTGCTGGAGCCGTGGCTTGATGAGCTTCGGGAGCTCGAAGACTGATGGTAAGAGTTGTCCGTAGAGCGATGCATCTTGTGAGGAAGGATAAGGTATGTTCAGCAATGAAAACACAGTAGCAATAGATGGCCGGAAGTATAAAGGCAGACGGTTTGGAAGATCAACCGAAGCTCAGGTAGAGCAGACAACCTAGGAGGGTTTGAGTGATCTATACGAAGTAGAATGTGGACTAGTGATAAAGTCGCAACCGGTGATGGAGAATCAACAAACAGGATCCATCAGAAGGAACAGGAAGCAGCAGAGTATTTAAAAGAAGTCTGAGCCTAAGGTCGATCAGCTGGAGAATCAGGCGTCTAACTATGGGCTGCTAAGCCGCCATTGTATCCGGACCGAAACCAATCCATGATGATGAATCAAATCGTCGATAACAGCTCAAGTCCGAGCTCCGAGAGTTAATTTGTTTTATTGGGAAAATGATTTACAATTGTTGAGTAATAATATGTTTGTTGATTTTATTTTTATTTTCCATTCATTGATTATTATTTTTTGGTAGTACCCGCTAGTCCGCTGGGGTGTCATGGCATGGATCTGGAACCATGTGTTGTTGGTAAGGAACCCTCCCTGAATGGAAGAGTAGACGTGCAGGGCTGCGTCACGACTAGCGGACCTTGCCGGCCAAGTGGGCTGAAGGAATGTCAAGTGTATGAGGCTGTTTTAGAGATTAGGCCGATTGCCGACGAGGAAGAATGAGTAATAATGATACTGAATGGAGGAATGGACGTGGAACGTGGAGGAGTGGAGGACCCAGGTCCAGACAAAACTGGGAGGAAACATCAGGCAGTGCTGACTGAGTGTTTTTTTGGATTATTACGGCCCCCCACTTCCCCCAAGGCTACCTTACCACAGCCTAGTCTAACCTCCAATAATCAAGCCCAGGGATAGATACTTACCTTAGGTTTGTCCACTAATCATGGCCATGTGGTTCCAGGTATCACAATCAATCAGCATTCCACAGAGATATGAATCACTGCTGTACTCCGTAGGCACTCCATGTCCGAGCCCTGCTGAGTGTCTACATCAAGATTAATAATTAAATTAAAAACATAAGTAATGCGTTCTGCAACATTCTTTCCAAATTAGTTCAGAAATAGAAGCATGGCGCATTATGATTACTTATTTTGGAGATTTTGCAGAGGCACAGTGCCAATCAAAACCATGATACCATGACATGCAGTTGGCAAAACTAACCCAGAACAGGCCCCGATGATGATTTATCTCTTATCTATCTTGTACCCCTCATTCTTACAAACTGGAGTCATTGGTCCACCAAATGATGGTATGTTGGAACTTGGGACGGAAACTACGGAGTACGGACTCCTGGAGATGGATAAGAAGGTTGCTAGAGTATACCTCAACTTTGATAGATTCTCCAATATGTCTGGATACGAATTACTCGTTTGGCTTGTCTGAAATAATAATCAAAAGTTCCTATGCAACAGTCCCCGTGGCATTCATTCAACTCTATTTTGAGTTAAGAAATAGGATGCGTACTCCGCAGTGCTCATTGAATATGAAACAAGCGACCCTAGAAACAAGTTGGGTGGCTTACCGTTGCAGAGAGGGCTGAACTGATTCAACCAACTACAGGAATGTACTGTAATTGGACCGAGTAGATGACGGTATTCCCACTAGCATAATAGTATTATTAGAGGTGTTGTTGCACATATGGATATTAATAATGGATGGAAGTATATTGCGTTTTCCCTAATCTTGGTATACTATCATCCGATCGCATACTACGTACTAGTTTCATGGGACCTGGTAGGGTAGTCTATCTATTAACAATGTCTCTTCATGCCTCGAGGCAATAAAAATGACTTCTCTTCCCTGTCAAAAATGATACCCGTCGTTTTGCATTGCACTACTCTCTGGAAGCGTCAAAGGTACATGAATGATGACGGGCTTCGAGCCATTAATTAACCATACCACCACGTGCTTGTCAGAATCAAATTCTAATTTTACATGGAATGCGTAGATTAGGCGAATCCAACTGAGCAAGTTGAGTAACACTCCAATAAGCCCCCAGTTTCGAAGGGAATCTTTCTTGTTGGACAATCAATCCCACTATTTCTGTCCAGCCGCGCGTGCAGAGTGATCATTTGGAATTTGATTCCATGATCATGTTGTCCCATCTGAATTATAGAATGTCGTACATCCATCAGTCCCTAATCTTCAACGGAGGAGCTCCCTCGAATGCAGCATCTTTGGACGCTTCTCTCTTAATTCCGGTTGTATTCGATTTATCGGTTGGGATTAGACTCTATTACGGGTCCGAACCATTATTTCATGTATGGGCCTTGGTGCCTCTACTGATTCACTCATTTACTAAGGTAAGGTATGGATTACAACTAGTCTACTAGACTGATTCGACAGCACGCTGTGGGTACCTAGGTGAGTAGCTAGCCAGTGGGAGGCAGCCTGTCGCACCGTCTAAACCAATTTCCGTTTATGGACTGTTCTTACATTCAAGAGACCCCTTGTCCTCGTGCCAGCGAGGCTTGAGCTAAAAAGCCCTCAGAAAGAATCCAAATCGTCCAAAATAGAGTGATCTAGATTACAGAGTAAAAAATACAGCTGACGCACGGTCTCGACTTCTGCCACGTTGTAACCCCTAGATCTTGGCAACAGACTAAGGATAAAGATCTCACTCTTTCTCCAGCCAGATGGGTAAAGACGGGTATGGCTTATGGGTTGTTTTCTATGATTGTGAGCTTGGCTCTCTTGCAATGTTCATTTGAATACGAGAAATATGGAGCTGATCTACAGAGTTAATCTAGCCAACTGAAGGACCTTTGCCCTCTGCTCATCCTTAGTCTATGATCCGGAAATGAGAGACCAAATGAGAAACATCTTCTGGAATGCGGGCGCAGTGTAGACGCAGTGACCTAATCAGCTGACATTCTCTTATACATTCAGCTCTCGTTTCACAGGCGAAGCAGCCTTGCGAGCCACATGGCTCCGGCTAATCTTCTTAACATTCTTTTCAGCTCGTGCAAGACAGGCTCAGAAAGGGATGACCGAATGAGGATTTACAGCACGACTGCCAATTTAGTATCTGTCCTCCATCACTATCAATGATTCGCTAATCTCTATCCTATTATTCATTATTTATTATTTATTATTCATTATTTATTGTATTTTTCTTCCCCAAACAAACCCACAAGCTTTGGATAGACGAAACTTATCAATTGATTGCGCAGTTTTATCCCTAATGTGTTCAGCTCGCGTATAGCATGAGATAGAGCAGCGGACCAATCTCATCATTCCCTTAATGTTCCAAGGTTTTTGATAATATCTTATCAATTTCTTGACCATTAACTTTCAGAGTTAAGACTCGCCTAAACCTTCAACATTGGACTAGCTCGTCCGCTAGGCCGCAAGCTGCCCGCAAAGTGTATTCCCGAGGCCCACCTGTAGGGCTGAGACACGGCAGTAGTACACATAGCTCATTGGTTCCCTTTTTAGCGCTGTTTAAATTTACTCAGTTCGGCAAGATGCGTTTCCAGCGCCTGCCAATCATGTTTTTTCATTGCCGAGCCCTTGACTATTCCATGCATCCTATGTACAAATATCTCCTTTTGGAGGCCGAAATGCTGCTGTTTCTCTTGTTTTCCTTAGCCAAGTCGTATCGTCTGTGTAACACAAGGAGCAAATACGGAGTAGGTACTATTTTTCTTCTTTATCCTCGCCACTGAGCAGTGATCATGAATCTTCATCTCACCGCTGATGGTTACGAAGATCCTTGCCGGTTTACTGGGTCCGATCTCATCTGGCAGGGGTCTGAACCACTCAATGTAGGAGATGAGCTGGACTTGTCAGCGAGCCCTTCCACCCAGCATCTAGAAGCCTCCTCGTAGGGCGGTGGACAGCGAAAATGACTTGGGTGTGAATCCGACCAGCCTCGTCAGTCATGATTCATTAGGATCCCCTCTTTGTAATACCCATAATCCGCCCATGCATCCTGCAGGCTCAATAATTGCCAGCCTTGAGATGAGTTTGCTTTTTGAAACTCGTGGGTAGTCCAGTGTCTCCCCAATTCCGCTCCACGGTTCCCTTCTTGCACCCCACTACAAAGTAAATATCTCGCCTAACGTCTTAATTTAGCTCTTCACATTCCACCAAATGATCCGGGTCATTAAGCAGCGAGTAGTTGAGCGCGAGACTCCAGCCGAAGGGTTAGGCGTCCCATAATTTCTGCCATTAGTCCCCACCCAACCAACATAACCATATCTTACTGCCCTACTACTGGTCAAAACCAGCAAACTATATAGTCGTCTTCATAATACCTGGGTAACTACCATGAAAAATGACAAGTAATGCAAGACTTGATAAATTTACTACTTCGAGGTCTATTTTTACACATTAATATTCTCAGATATACTTCCGCATTGTCTCTGCAGTACTTTCCTGCAGCTCACGAATCATGCCCTACTCTACGACTCACCAGTCTCCGCTAAGCCCGCTATTTCCGGTCCCTTGTGCATAAGGATCCATGGGCTAAGCACCCAGAGATTTGACTTCTGACAACCGTTTCATCACGAAAGTTAGCGAGGTCACCAATGAGATCAGTCTGCAAGCCTATAGTTCACTAGTCTAGAGTGATATGATGATCATGTTCAAACTGCTCTTACGGACGGACTACTAACAGACCACTCCGGTACGGAGCAGGTTAGATTGCTCATGAAATCAGTGGATATTATCCGCTTCTCGGCCGCGGGAGCCGTAGGCCCGTAGCTCACCATGTATCCGCTCTAGGTAAAATACTCCACCTAATTATGACCTGTGCTAATGTCTACGTATTATTATTCCCTTCGCTTAGTCTCAGAACTCAGAAGACTTGCTGAGTGCGGGGACTCTAAGACTAAGGGTATACACTAGTCATCGGCAGGATTTATCCGCAGCGGCTGAGGGTCAGGTGAACCTGCTAATTAGGCGAGAATCAAATATCATTAACTGATGTTGCGATGGGGGCCGCAACTTGGCGGATTGATTGATAATACAAACCGCTGGTCATTGGTGGAATGATGGGTGCTCAAGATGTCAAAGCTCGAATCAAAGCCCGTCCAACACTCCAACTACATGACAAGAGCCTCAAGCCCGCCGTTGGGGTGCAAGACTCGGCTTTAGCCGATCATCTTGTCAATTTGATAGCCAAGAGGCCAAGAGCCCCAGACTAGGTCAAAAAATATCTCAATTCTCATCAGTCGTATGCATGGTCGCGTCAATTGAACCGCAATCTGTCACTTCTTCAGCGTCGTAGACTTTGCCTCCAATTGATCGTTGCATTAGTCCCATTTTGAAACTGTGCGGTATGTGTACTTTTGGAATTCGTAGCTCACTTTCCGCTCCTGAGCGAATTTAAGAACTTAATGGCGCTAAGCCGGTGACTCCGTGTCCTAACTCCGGTTACTCGGGCGGGGAAAACAGTAGTAGTTCAGCCCTTTGGCTTACATGCCATGGCCCATGGATAATCCTATCTTCCCGGTCCACATCGTTATCGCACTTGCGGACGTTAGTAGGACCCGACACGGCAACACCACAATGACCATCTACTCCCTACTATCATAAGAGAACAATGGATACTATCGTAGTGATAATTGTACACATTTTTCATGATAGGCAGCTAGGCAGTATGCTACTACTGTGGACGCCATTCATAGGGAAAGGAGTAAAAAAAAGCCGATATCCAATGCGACGCGTCCCTTCCAGCTTCCCCGTGATTAGGACAAATGAAACGACACTGGGAATGAGGCTCAGCGCAACCCCCTCCCCCTTTTTGCCCAGCCCATAATCTGTACGACGACGATCATTCTCTGGCAGTTTCGAAATGATCTTGACACGATGCTTGCAACGTGGACTCATGCAGCCCTAGACCAGACAGCATGGTGTATGGCGTATTTGTTTTCACGCCAGTCTGGATGACGACTATCTAGTCTACACTTTGCCTTTGATAGTCTGCACAGCCCTGTTTGCAAACAAGATGCCTGCAAGGCTAGTCCTTAAAAGGCAACGCGAGGTATTCGGTACGGACGTCTCAGTTGACTTTGACTGTGTTTCGCTTCGATACGATCCAGCGAATGATAATTCACATTTGATAGAGATACCATACTTAGGTTTCGATCAACGTGTCTCATGGACGCTTTCATGGACGCTTTCAAATCTTCCAACCCTTACCTAACATACTTTATGAAATTGAGTCGGGTCGGACGAAGCATTGAACCGACGGGAGTACTCCGTATCCGTAGGATATCATGGATCCTGCTATTTTGGCGTCTGCCTGGTCCCTGGGACCCAGAAAGTCTATTGGAAACGTCCAATGTCCAGCTTGTCGGGTTTAAGAACTGAGATACACATGAATATTCGCTGGCATACTCCGTACCATCTTAATCTTTGCCTAACGGTCTGGCCTTTTAGGGCACTCTTTGGTACTTGGTCCAGCCGCACCGAGTCGGATACCAGATTAGGTTAAGATGCTGAGAGTGGTACCTGTAACCTGTCATGTAAAGGTGGCTACGGTGGGGTGCCTTGGTAGTTGGTAAGGAGAAGGTACTCTGTTACCGTCCTACGGAGTACAGTCCGAAGACACCAATCCAGATATGATCGACCAGGTAGGTAGGACATGAAGAATGGTCATATGGATAGGGAAGACGATAATCCACTCGTCAGCTTTTGTCCATTCAAAGTCAGTCAATGCTTCTCAGCCTCGAGATCGGCAGCGCTACAGTGTCATCCTTCGGAAGTAAGCTTCGCCTTAACTTCTTCAATAAAAAGACTTTACAATTCTTCAATCCGAGTGGTCTTCATGATCATTGCAGCTGGTATCTACAGGGCTGAGCCCTGGACTTTAGGCGTCCAGCGCCCGCTGCGATCGAGAGGATCAGACGCGATACTGCGCTCCGTAACAGCCAGCCTGCACGTTCAGCAAGCTGCTCAAACCTGACTCCTAGCATGTTGGCTGTGTGCGTATATCACGTATTTGGGAAGTGGGTATGGTGCAGCGTTGATCATCTCCTTTTCGCTCTCATTTGGTGGCGGGCTGCTTCCTGGGTAGGGGCGTCAACATCACCGAGGGCGAAAGAATGAAAATCTCAGTCGCTCGATCGATGCTCCGACATGCGATTTAATAAATCGAAATGTGTATCTTCCAAAGTATCAAACTCACAAGCAGACCCAAACACATTTTAACGGCAGCGCCATGCTAGACAGGTTCAGAAATTTGCAAAATCAAGCCGTGATGCTAGAGAAAAAAAATCTAGTCCAACCCCTGTGAGATAGCAAAAGAGATTTCAAATCAGACCACAATCAAAGAAACAGTATCCATTTAGAGTACATAACTGTAGACGATGTCAGTTTGGGACACTTGCGCACATTGGATTGAACATCACAATAGACTTACCTCCAAGGGTGTTCCTCATCACCGTACTGGATGCCCTCAATCCAGTTCTTCATCTGTAGAGCAATCTCGCCGGCCTCCTCATTTTCCTTCAATCCGCAGTCAACCAGCTTATCTCTGTAGCTAATGGTTCGCACAGGGCTGACAATGGCTGCGGTACCGGCTCCAAAGACCTCAATCAGTCTTCCTTCCTCAGAAGCCTCGGCTACCTCAGACATCCTAATTTTGCGCTCAGACACGGTCCAGCCCTTGGGGACGAGTCTCTCGCGCGCAAGCGCCAAGACAGAGTCTCTGGTTACGCCCTCGAGGATGGTTCCATCTAAAGGAGCGGTCACTAGCTCCTTCTGTCCGGTCTCCTTGTTCTTCAAGGCAATGAAAAGGTTCATGGTGCCAACTTCTGTCACGTACTCCTCCTCACCAAACAGCCACAGATTCTGCTGGAAGCCACGGGAAGCAGCCTTCAGCTGGGGCAGAACACATGGAGCATAGTTTGCTCCAAGTTTCTTATCTCCAACTCCGCCGGGCCAGGCACGAACGGCATAGTCAGTAGCCTCGAGTGAAATGGCCTTGAAACCAGTAGGATAGTAGGGGCCAACAGGGCTGGCAATGACGAAGAGGAGGGCAGAGCCCGGTGGCCCAACTCCAAGGGTATTTTGGGTGCCTATCATTGTAGGTCGCAGATAGAGGGAGTAACCACGGGCACTGTCAGAAGTCAGCGACGACCGGTTCAAGCGGCAATGACACTACCCACTCAGGAATGAATCTGCTGTCAAGTCTCACAAAGTCCCCGATGAGCTTGATGAGAGCTTTGCCGTCGAAAGTAGGCAGAGCAATACGCTCGGAAGACTTGTTAAGACGCGCCATGTTCTTGTCCGGGCGGAACAAACGGATCTGATCCTTCTTGTCCTTGTAAGCCTTCATACCCTCGAAACACTCGAAAGCATAATGGAACACGCAAGCGGAAGGGTCGAGGCTAAGGTTTTGGTACGGAACGATGCGAGGAGCGTCCCAACCGTTGGCCGCTGACCATTCAATGCAAAGCATATGATCTACAGAAAAAAATTGGCATTAGTGTCTACATTGGTACGACGGATTCCGGAGAACAAGGAGCCCATACCAGTGAAGGTCTTTCCGAACACAAGATCTTTCGGTGGCAGCAGCTTCTTAGGTGTGGTAGTCTTCGTTATTGTAAGCTTTGAAGGGTCAAGACCGGCCAGTTGAGACCTAGGAGCTGATGTTGCGCTGAAATATCGCTGCCATGACTGGTTTGTCGCCGGATTCTGAACTCGAACACGCGGGGACGCAAAGCTACGCAACGCCCGATGACGGGTCAATTGACGAAGCGAGCTCATGATTGTGCAATATTTGACCAGCTGTGCACGCTTCGGGATCGAAGGAATTCAAAGACAGCAAATGAGGTCCGTCAATCGTTAAAATGGGAAAGAGAGAGAAAACAGTGCTAGGTGGCCGGGCAATGGAGCTTAAAAAGCGGAGGCGATGACTCCTCCCGCCGGACCCAAGAGACAACTCCGAAAGGTCCAGTCCGCGTGTCATACATCAAAGCGATATCTGTAACACACCTCAAATTAGTCAATGTCGGTACTGAGCGCTGAGCAATCTCAATCAGAAAGTTATCTTAATGTCAGAAGTTGAAATAACAACCATTGCAAAGCACAATTGACGGGGGTAAATGTTCTCTCAGCGGAGTCCATGTCCGACGTCGGCGGGCCCAGCAGGACGGAATGCCGGCAGTAGCCGTTAGTCAGCTTTTGGAGATAAGATGTCACGTGGAGTTCCTTGTGTGGTTGTGATGACATAAACCAGCCCTTTGGCAGCCCCCTTTTCACGTGACTTTTAGCATAATTGACACCGCAGCATTGATAGGGGGCATGTCCACATCAGGCATGGGGCCCAAATGGCCTCAAAGTTCCGCGGGATTTGGGAGCAAAGTCAATGGCGTTATTTTCAAACAGTTTCAGCCACTGATCATAGCCTTCATGCTCTATTTTCCCGCGTATACTCGGCTTTCTTTCAGTAAGGATTGATCTGGTTAGTCTACAGGTGCCTCTGACTTGTGACATCTGCAGTGTTTCCCTCTGGCCGAGACAGGCTAGCTGCATTCAAAGTATATCTCTATTTTTGAGGCTCTGATGCCTTGGGAAGAAAAATGTTTTCTTCTGCTCTCAAAACGCTGAGTTCCAACATATCAGCAAATTACCAAATATCTCCGCATCCAACCGTGGTTTCTGGGCCATGGAGAATTCATGATGGAAAGAAGAAATCAACGGGTACCACTGCATCCGTCTTCATCTTTGACAGAAAAGTGCTTGAGTACAGACCAAGCGGACTTGGAGGTCGGTCCGGCTCCTCGTCATTGAAGAAATTGCAGGAGGATGTGGTCGAGAGGTTAAAGCGTGAGGCCAGCAACCTTGCGCGTCTCAGACATCCATCGGTCCTCCAGGTATTAGAACCCGTGGAAGAGACGCGTGGTGGTGGTCTCATGTTTGTGACAGAACCAATTACCACGTCCCTGGCCGGTTTGTTACGGGGAAAAGATGAGCAAGAGAGAACGTCGAGGACCGGCTCGAGAGCCAGCCATTATATGGTAGAAGAGGCAAACGGAACTCGACGGCGGAGGGAGCTCGAGATTGATGAACTAGAAATACAAAGGGGACTTTTACAGGTAGCTAAGGGTCTGGAGTTTCTGCATGAGTCTGCTGGCCTTGTTCACGGAAATTTGAACCCTGAAGCCATCTACATAAACGCCAAGTCAGACTGGAAAATCTCCGGACTTGGATTTGCAGGGCCTCCAAACTCTACAGAGTCTCGATCATCTCTTCCGCCCTTGGCTCTGTCAGAAGTTCTCTACCAAGATCCACGGCTTCCCCAGTCAGTGCAATTGAATCTGGACTATACGTCCCCGGACTTCGCGCTGGACTCTAATGTGACCACTGCTGCCGACATGTTCTCACTGGGACTGGTTATCATCGCTCTCTATAATTCGCCTCATGTGTCTCCGCTGCAAACGCATTCGAATTTGAGCTCGTACAAGAAGCTGTTAAGCTCTCCATCTTCCACCCCATCGCAGGGCAACAATTTCCTCTGCTCGGGTACCATTCCGAGAGATCTCTTGTCGCATCTATTGCCTAGGTTGATAACAAGACGGCCAGCTCAACGCTTGAATGCCCGGGAATTCCAGCAATCTCAATATTTTGACAATATCTTGGTATCTACCATCCGCTTTTTGGAATCCCTGCCAGCCAAAAATGCAAATGAAAAATCACAGTTCATGCGAGGATTACAACGAGTATTACCCGAATTCCCTCCAACCGTTCTGGAAAGGAAAGTTCTGGGCGCTTTATTAGAAGAATTGAAGGATCGCGAGCTGTTGCCCCTGATCTTGCACAACGTTTTTGCGATACTGCAGCGCGTTTCAAACGCACGTCGAACTCTCCCGGAGAAAGTTATTCCTCGGCTCAAGGAAATATTCCTCGCGCATCAATCATCAAAAGGGACTGTTCAGGAGCGTGACTCGAAGAAGGATGCAGGTCTAATGGTAGTGCTAGAGAACATGAATGTTGTGGCAGAGAATTGCTCAGGGAAGGAATTCAAGGACGGTAAGTAAGCTATTCATCATGCCTTTGCTCATGTGACTGACTCTATTAGACATTCTGCCGCTGATTCGGCTTGGTTTGGACTCGCCAACTCATTCCCTGGTTGATGCTGCAATCAAATGCTTGCCAGTTACCCTTCCGGTTTTGGATTTCAGCACTGTTAAGAATGAAGTCTTTCCTCCGATCGCCTCTACGTTCAGCCGGACCAGCAGCCTTGCCATCAAAGTGCGCTGCCTGGAAGCCTTTACTGTCCTTTGTGGAGGTACCCCTGGCGACGAGGCCCTCTCCGAGGACGGTCTGACTGGCATTACTGCAGTAAAAAAGCCCACATCCGTCAAGTCTTCCATCCTAGACAAATATACCATACAGGAGAAGCTTGTCCCGTCGTTGAAAGCGATCAAGACAAAAGAACCAGCCGTAATGATGGCCGCCTTGAAGGTTTTCCGACAAATTGGGACCATTGCCGACACTGAATTCCTTGCCCTAGAGGTTCTGCCTATCCTGTGGGCTTTCAGCCTTGGACCGTTGCTGAGCCTTCGTCAATTCGAAGAATATATGACGGTAATCAAAGGCGTTTCCTCAAAGATTGAAAGTGAACAGACGAAGAAATTGCAGGAGCTTTCTTCGGGAACGGACGCCGCTGGCTTCGAGAGCGGACTTGGAAGCTCTCTCAGTATGTCAAACGATCTCATGCAGTCTGATGTGGATACCACAAGGAATAACTTTGAACGTCTCGTCCTCGGTCGAGAGAGTGCTACACCCAGCAGTCAGGGCCTTGACCCTTGGCAAGAGCTGGTTTCGCAAGGGCCAGCCCCACAGAGCTCTACTCAGAAACAGGCTCCCGGTGCTTTTTCCTGGTCTTCGGTCAGCAGAGGAGATCTTCAGTCCAATATGAATGCTCGCTCAGTCACGCCTGATTACAATATGAGCTCTTTCCCGTCATTAGAACCTGCTTCGAGACAGAAGTCTCCAATGGCCCAGACGGTCCCCGCATTACAAACTTCGTCATCGACCCCTTGGGGTCTACCAGCCTCCCCAAATATCCAGCGCAACGTGCAGGGTAATGGCATTGGCAACATGACTGGTTTGTCCATGGGGGAATTGACAAGCATGAAGTCGCTGAACAGTCCTGTTTCAGGCCGCGCCTCGCAGCAGTCTCCCAATTATTCCTCGTTTACAATTCCACCTCCTCCGTCAGCGCCAAATATGGCGGCCTCGTTTGCCAGCTCTGTTGGTTCGACTCCCGCTGGCAGAGCTTCGCTTGTAGGGAATACCACGGCACCTGCCAACTCCTCAAACCCCAAGTCAATCTCTGTGCAGGCTGCACAGAAGCAAGGTCTGGACAAGTATGAAAGTTTATTATGAATGTATTGACTGGTTACGAGAAACTTGTTTGCTTCTATACCCTTCTCTTTTGAGCTAGTTCTCATTTCTCTTGCACCCTCAACGATATTGACTGCTTTTGTACGGCGACACACGATTCCCGATGATTTCAGGCCTAGACGGAGCGAGTTGTTGGTGAAAAGTTATCACATAGATTTCTCTTGATCTCCGTACACGGAAGGACATTACAAGTGGGCAAATTTCTGTTTAGGGAGCATCAAAACCAGACAACATACAGCACACATTCTCAGACTCCACAATGGAATATCATGGCGACGGAGAAACTAGCAGTAAAGCGTAGCTTGAGGTCAATAATAGTTGTGCTGTATCCGTACTTGCTCCATTATTATCCGTAGATCGATTAACGAACAGTGGGCTCCTTGGCTCCCCCCACTTGCGCCAAGAAAGAGACCATATTAGTGATCTAGCTTAGTTGGAGACTTGGAGTCAGTAAGCCCATAGAGAGTGAGGTAAGTAGGTAGTAGTGACGTCCTACCTACACAGCTCCAGGAATGCTCCCTCTTGTAGCTGCATTGAGGCGTCTGCCGTCGGAGCACCGTTTGCTCTCCATCCACCGCCCCTCTACTACTTCTTTTTTACCCCGCAGTTGTCTGCCTCGCTCTTCGCTTCTCACTCAACGATTCAATTTCTCATCTTCAACTCTTTTCTTTTCAAGCCGCATCCCTCTTTCGACGACTTCAGAAGCTGCACCTAATACCATGATGGATGACAGAACCAAGCAACACTATCTGGCCGACTCACCTCCGACTGTAGTACGGCTGGAAATCAAGTCACACTTCGATAGTCTTAAGGATGGAAAGCTTAGAAAATATGCCCATTACCTCAGCAGGTTCGTCTCTCCTGCACTCTCTACAAGCATTTCCTCCCAAAGACATTGATTAACGAATAGTTTGGTCGCTTGATCACAGAGCTGCTTTTGAAGGTACCCGCATCACATTACGGCAAGTCTCGCCTGAGTCGGAGCCAATCTACGATCTCATTATCTCCCTCTACAAAGCCTGTAATGGAGACTGGGCCAGTCTCGCCCAAAAGACAAAAGTCAGCGACGAACACCTTCGCTTCTTCCTGGAGTACGCCGCCCAGTTTCTCGGAAATTGCGGTAACTACAAGGGGTTTGGTGACTCGAAGTTTATCCCTCGCTTGCCTGTTGCCGCGTTTGAGGCGTTGGCTTCCGTAACATCGGAGACAAAGGCAGCCTTTGAAAAGGCCAACAGCACCGGCGGCGGAATCTATGAGACAACTGACCAGTCGCTTATGCATCTGGGTTATCCTGAAGGCGGCCATATGACCACCTACTATCCCGATTCTCCTTCGATCACCAAGGATGAGATTACAGCCATTGGAGACCTGATGGAGCAGAAGGGCTTGCCGTTGGAGAATACGCGACTCAAGAAGTTGCCGTCGGGCGATTTCGAGCTATGGATTGCTTCGGGGGTCTCCTCACCTCCATCCAGAGACCGGGACCTCGGCGACATCGAGTCTCTGGACCTGGAGGGTAAGTTGAAGGGAAAGAAGGTCCAATTTGTTTTCGGTGATTACAGGGAGGAGATGGCAAAGATTGCCCACAGTGCCAAACAGGCTTCTTTGAACGCCGCCAATGAGAACCAAAAGCAAATGCTCGATGCCTATGCTTTTTCCTTCGGCTCCGGGTCGATTGAAGCTTTCAAAAAGGCTCAGCGCATTTGGGTGAAAGATCAGAAGCCGGTCTTGGAGACCAATCTAGGTTTCGTGGAGACATACAGAGACCCCCACGGAGTAAGAGGAGAGTGGGAAGGATTTGTAGCATTGGTGAGTCATGTTCTACGACGAGTTATTGCATGTGATTAGTCTTTGGATTTACTAACATCTGTAGGTCAATTTGGAGCGCACCCGCGCTTTTGGAAAGTTGGTGGATAGTGCGGAAAGCATGATACCTAAGCTCCCTTGGAGCAAGGAATTCGAAAAGGACAAGTTTCTTAGTCCAGACTTCACATCCCTAGAAGTCTTAAGCTTTCAATCTTCTGGTATCCCCGCAGGCATCAACCTACCAAACTATGACGACATCCGCCAAAATCTGGGCTTCAAAAACGTGTCACTCGGGAACGTTCTGAGTGCGAAAGCCCCGAATGAGCCTGTGCCCTTTATCCCCGAGAAAGACCTGGAGGTCTACCGCAGATGCCGCGACCCGGCATTCGAGGTCCAAGTAGGCATCCACGAGCTCCTCGGGCACGGAACGGGTAAGCTACTGCAGGAGACGGCTCGTGGGAAATATAACTTCGATGTATCAAACCCTCCTGTGAGTCCAGTCACAAACAAACCGGTCACCACTTGGTACAAGCCTGGTCAGACTTGGAGTTCTGTGTTTGGGGCCATCGCGTCTTCATATGAAGAATGTCGAGCCGAGTGCGTGGCTATGGTACTTAGCTGCGACTTCGAAATTCTGAAGATCTTCGGATTTGGCAACGGGGAGATTGACCTCCACAATGAGGCTGGTGACGTGCTATTCGCTGCATATCTGCAAATGGCTCGCGCTGGTCTGGTTGCCCTTGAATTCTGGGATCCTAAGACCCAGAAGTGGGGCCAGGCTCATATGCAGGCTCGCTACAGCATTTTTCGCACTTTCCTCGACGCTGGTGATGACTTTGTCAAGCTTGTTTACAGCAAGGAAGATCTGTCAGATCTGGAGATCCATCTGGATCGATCTAAGATCCTGACTCACGGACGTCCCGCGGTGGAAAGATACCTGCAGAAACTGCACATCTACAAAAGCACTGCCGACATAGACGCTGGCAAGAAGTTGTATGACGACATCACCTCTGTGGACGATTGGTGGGGTACCAAGGTGCGCGATATTGTTCTGAAGAACAAGATTCCTCGTAAGATCTTTGTGCAGGGCAACACAATCTTAAATGGAGACGAGGTGACTCTGAAGGAATATGAACCCACTCTTGAGGGCATGATTCAGAGCTTCGTTGAACGCCATGTCTAAATATCAAGACTTTGTGGAAGGACTGATCTAGTGATCAGTTCATGACATTCCTATCCGCCGAATGTTGGCATTAAGGTACATTTCTAGCGTTTATGGCCCAACAGTACCCCATATAATGTGAATGATACCACAATACTTGTCAATGAAGGATTGAATAGAGACGGTGATGTAACAAAATCCTAAGCCAGAGGCTCCCAGTGTATCGTAAATAACATGGTTAGCTAACAACACCAATTCAGCGGCTGTTTTGGATTAGACACAATAAAGTGATAAGTCCGGTGTACTCCGCAGTTAACTTGGGATGTTATGGTGATAGCTTCAGATCATGTGATTGTTGATAAAGAGGTGGCATCATTCCCTCTTCAACATTGCTATTTCCATCTGAGATCTATTGTACAAAAATTTAGTAGAAAGTAGAAGTTGACCATCTTGGAAGTTAAACCTGTATACCTGTAAATCACTAACTCCAAGTAAATGCGTAATAAGAAGAATAATAGTGCTGCAGTGACTAGAGACATACATGGATGGGAACTCCGCTACTGACGTTCTCCATCGTCCCTAAGCGCCTCCCTCTACGGAGTACTCCCTCTTCCTCTTCAATTGCCCCTGCCGAGAATCATCTATTATCCTTCACCAGTCGCATTAATCACATCAGGGTCATATTCAGAGGACGACTGCATGACAGCTTTTGATTGAATCATTTCCGAATATTCTTGGTCCGTGTGACCCCTATGTTGTGACTTGTGAGCCTTTCTGAAGCCTCCTGATCGACAAGGAACCGGATCAACAAGACCGCTGTCAAGACCGACCTTATTTTTGAACTCTAGACAGCAGCTGCAGCCAACTTTCTTCAATAACGCTTCTTGTGAAGAGAATCCCGACACCTCGACACCTTGCTGTGGCAATCAAGCTCCACTGGCTCGCCCATCACGGCGCGGCCTCCTCACCTAACGTACCCTCAAGTGGAGGAAGAAGACGACGACGACTTCTATACCGCACCGCCGCCGCATTCCCCGTGCTCGGAAGCTTCCTCCTCCAGCTTCGTCTCGTCTCGTCCGCCGCCCTTCTCGTCACTTGTATTCGATACTGCGACTGATCGCAGTCTCGCAAAGGTTACCGTCTCCGAGTCCGGTTCGGAATCAATCCCAACACTTGCTCCTCTGCCACGGCTCCAAGAGACCCAATATCACGACTCTTCATCGCCTATAGTCTCGGAAACAAAAGCTTATTTCCAAAAAGGAGAATCCTCCGGCGCGAAATCAGCGGAAGACGGAGAACCCCCTCCGCCATACACTGAAGGGTCCAGTCCCATTGAATCATTCACATACGTGATGGCTGCGGCAGGAGGCCCGTCGAGTATTATCACTCAGGTGCAACAAGCAGGAGGGCCGCCTATCAACACATTAGGAGGTACGCAGCTCTGTCGGTCTTTGCTATTGATAGGATGAAGCTGCGATTGACTACGTGGTTTTTGTAATTCGATTGTTTGCTAACAGTATGTTCTACAACTTTAGATATCGGTGGTGACGAGCATATCACTCTTGAGTTACGGTGAGGGCGCATCCCTGACAGCCATACAGAAGTTGTTTTCGCGGAATGCTAATTCCTCACATAGAGGTACTCGGTTTACACTCTCCAGAGATGAGCTGTTGACCCTGCCTGAATTTGTTCTTCTGTCACTATTTCCCAACGGTCTTCTTCCTGATGGACATATGGGCTCATTTCATGAGGGTGACATCTACCCAGTTGACGTACGTCAAGTCTTTCCGCCGTCCCCCTTGTCTAAACTGTTGACAATGGCTTACGATTGCCCTCTTAGTATGATCCAACATCTCTCCAGTACATGTTAGATTTCTTCCGCTCAGTTGCTCAGTCGATCCCGTCGTCCTCACCTTCAGCGTCGACTTCTCCGGAATTAGAGATGTCTGAAACGGTGCTGGGATCACCAAGAGACATACTACAAGACCGGGCCGGAATCATTGTCCTGCGTGAGGACCTCGATTTTTATGCGATACCACCACGTCCTGACATCGACCATACGGAGATGATGGAGGTCAAGCGTGCCGTGGGCAGAGCACTTCTTAAACAAAACGGCATATTTTCCGGCCTGAAGAAGAGCGACGAAGCTGGATCGACGGAACAACATCTTATTGAGATGCTCACTGCAGGGTAAGTACATCAAACTCCGTCAAAGTCTCTTTGCAAGTATACTCACGGAGTGCAGTGGTTTTGAGAGAGACGACCGGTGGGGTCACCGTGCTCCCGAACCCAACAAAGCGGTCATATGCAGCCTTGCATTGGCTAAACTTCGCACCGACGTCAGAGGTGATCTGTCGAATAACAATGCAGTCGGCATGGCACAGAAACTCCTATTGTTCTGGAGAAAACCAGCCCGGAGATGCTGGTGGGAGGGTGTCGAACTCGAAAATGTCGATGGGGTCGAAGGCAAAGTAAAAGTGTGGATCCGGAGAGTGTGGACGCTTGAAATGGTAAGTTAGCTTGCTCTGGTATATTGCCATAGTTCTAATACCTCGACAGAGCGTCATTGGACTCCGATAGTCTTTGTTCGGCGATTCGACACGTCTGCAGCCAACGCATCCTCTGTTTATCCCCTCCATGACGCTGTACAGATAAAAAGAAAATCAGCCTGTCTCCTTCACCTGCCGCTTCAGTTTTTCTTTTGCCGAGTTGACGATATCCCCTTATTTCCATGTCTGCATCAGACAAGCGAAATGGCGTATTCAATTTATTGGGAGCTTGTGTATTCTGCTCATTGTTTTCACTAGCTGGCAGGACTCCATGCATTACTTTCTTTTGCTTTCCTCTCTCTTCCCTATGTCAAGCATATAATTCACATAAGCTTTTGCTATCCACACAAATAGTGGTTAATTTGTCGCAAGTGTTAGCTAAAGAAAAAGAGCACTGGTTTTGCCTTTTAAGTTGTTGGTGTGATGTTTAGTTCTAGCAATTTTGAGCTAGGATCTCCCAGAATCAGAGAACCAGTGACAGAAGCCCCTTGTACTGATCTCATTTTTCACTTTTTGGTCCGTAACCGTCGCTAGGACTCCAGTACGTGATGCACGTGACTGTGCTGCTAGATTTGGTCTAGCGTAGATCAGAAACGCGACAAGGCAAAAAAGGCGGAGCATTGACCGCGATCACCATACAGAAGGAGCTCTAGCATAACCTCTCTGAAGATTAGGTTGTCTGGTATCGACTCGACAGACCAGAGTTGCAGGACATCGCAAATTCAGTAGGAGCCATCCGACTCTTGAGGCGACTGGATTGATCACATTCGCAAAACTCTGTCTCAATCAGATTCAATTCCTCGCTCAGTTGAATTGCAGGCCATTGTTGATTCGCATTCTCAGCAAGCTCTTCTCGCA
The DNA here is from genome assembly GCA_011319215.2 of Scortechinia acanthostroma. Lineage (NCBI taxonomy): Eukaryota > Fungi > Ascomycota > Sordariomycetes > Coronophorales > Scortechiniaceae > Scortechinia > Scortechinia acanthostroma. The sequence goes on from JAABUG020014435.1 coordinate 25,689, forward strand.
CGCTTCGTGAGGGACATGATTTTGTCCTTCCAAACGGCCAACATGTCCCCTCTCAGAGGCTATATCACTTCCTATCCGCCGCGAATACGGCAGTATGGGAACGCATTGCTCACGCCGGTCATTCCGCAGACTCAAGTTGGTCCGACGCCGCGAACGACGAAACGAGGCACCACTGCGATAAACTATGCAGAGGATGGTTTCGACGATGATGACTTTGATGACAGTGAGGGTCCTAGAAGGCCCACTGGTCTAAGAAGTCTACGGCGCGAAGAGTCGACAGCCGACAAGACCCCCTTGGCGGAGAAGTTGGGAAAAGAAATTCATGCCCCTGTGGAGGTCCAGGGAGTTTTTCGCGACTGGATGATTAAGAGGATGTTGCGACCAGCGTATGTATTGTTTGACGTGTTGATCCGTGCTTGCTTGCCCGCTGAAGGGCATTCACAACCGAGCTGACCTAACTTTCCTTGCGGTAACAGTTGTGCGGACCAGCTACAAATTCAAGCGCAGCTCCCCTTGACTCTTATACCGATTCGTATCGATCTGGAGGTCCCAGCGCATCAGCCCCTCGAGCCATTTCCCATGCCGCGAGGTGTGGTGGATCCTGGTATCAACCCTACCCTTCCCGGATACCGACGACCCGATCCCCTGCCTGCCTTCCGAATTAAAGATACATTCCTTTGGAACCTTCATGAAGCACTGGCGACTCCTGAAGAATTTGCGATGGGTTTTGTGCGAGACTTGGACCTACCGAACCCCCAAGCGATGACTCTCGCAATCAGCAATCAGATACGTCAGCAGTTAGAGGAGTACGCTGGTGTTGCCCTACATCCATTATTTCAAAGTACACAATCGAAGCCCGCTCCCACTTCGCAGACAAACCCTTCTCGGGATGTGTCCGCAACGCCAGTTCCTACCCAAGCTGCAACACCCGACAACAGAGCGATCGGGGTATCGGTAACAAAAGAGGCGCTAGTTAACGACAGTATACTAAACCCGGACGATGCATACCGGTGCCTGATCAACCTCAACATCAATCTACAGAACAGGCTATACACAGATAAGTTTGAGTGGTCCTTGTTACACCCTCCCGGTATGGCAGAGGAATTCGCGCAAATCACCTGCGCCGACCTCGGCCTGGGCGGTGAATGGGTTGGAGCCATCGCACATGGCATCTACGAAGCTGTCTTGAAATTGAAGAAGGAAGTGTGTGAGAGCGGAGGAATGATCAGTGGCATGGGTGGGTACGGAAATGAGATCGATAACCAAGCTGCCAATGGCACCGAGGCTGGTTGGCGATATGATCCCGAAGGTCTAGGCGATGAATGGGAACCGAAGGTAGAGACACTTTCGAAGGAAGAAATTGAGAAGCGAGAAGGGGACCGTGAGCGCCAGATCAGACGTCTACGGCGAGAAACAGCACGGTTCTCTTCCACCGCAGGCATCACACCCGATATGTCGCGGCAGGGCAGCGGTTACTTCGATGTGGATAGCGAGACACCGCTGGGTAGAGGCGAAAGGAGCAAACGAAAGAGGCGCTTTCGCAGCTTAAGCCCTTCGGGAAGGGGAGGCACTCCTGGTGGACGAGGCACACCGGATACCGGCTCGGGTGCTGGATATGGCGGAGGTGGAGGTACATTATCGGATTGGTATGCCTGCCCGTTGTGTATCATGTCATCATTCACAGGTGCTGACCTACTTTTTCCTCTTCAGGGAACGTCAGAGTTGGAGATGCAGCAACTGTATGGTATGGGGTTCTGCGGTCTGGGCTGTACGAGATGGTCCTGCTGGTCCAAGGGTAAGCTCCTGCAGCAATTTGGGATTCGAGGCATGGCACTGACTTATTATGTCTAGACCCTTTGCCACAATTGCGGCCTATTGTACGAACGTGACAAGGTCACCCCGGAATGGTCAAGAGACTTGCATCGTCATGATGTACCAGTTGGTCGATAGTCACCGAAGCTACCGACTATATCTACTCTCCAGCATGTCCATCGCTGCGGCGTAAACCGTTGCCTCATAACCAGATCAATCGATTTATCCAGCCCAACAATCAGTATCTCTGGGGGACTCATCCATAACAGCTAGCAGCACGAAGCTGTCACATGATCCTGAGGACATAAGTCATGTATTTCTTTTTCCTTTCTCTATTTTCATTATCTTTTCCTGAGTTTGGCACGATATCTCTCATGAACCTTTAAAGAGGCGGGACTCCGGCGCATATGATTTTGACTTTTCAATTTCCAGCTTAATTACCCTTACCAGCATCAGCTGCCGGCGCGTTGCCTGAAACGTTGCCTTTTCCCGTGGAATCGAGCATCATTTGGTCGGACTTGTTTGAAACCATTTACTTCTATAGCTGTATTCTGCAAAAGAACCATTTCACCTGATCGGTTTTAGTACCGGCACCTTGTTCACCTTCTACTTGGAGCTCTCCTGGAGTCGCCCGATCTGCTTCTGCTCAGTCTATAAGGCAGGTCAATGTGACGCTGTTTCTGTATCATTCTGTGGAGCGCATCATGCTTTCAAAGCTCAACTACGGGTCTCGCCAGTTGGCATAGGAGATAATGAAAGGAATGCTCTTGAACTGGGATGCGATCAATCGTCAGAGAACATTATTGATGATTCAATTAGTAGTGGTACATATCGTGAGGGTACAGGTTGCAGAGGCACAGGATATCTGAGTAGATAGCAAATAAGCGCTTCTCTCTATCGATGCTTATGCCAGACCTTTCAAACACAAACGCCGTGATGCATTTTGAAGACCAGGAGTATCAAGACATCACATATGGAAATCATGAGCGTCCGAGGAGATGCCAGGTTTAAATTCTCTCCGCGACTATTGAGCACAATTCTTCTTGAACTTCGGTACTTCGAGAGGTTCCTGTCAGATTGTTAGCCAAAAGATTCGCGATCCGGAAACTTCGTAAACGGCGAAGGTGCAAATGACATACTGATAGAGCTCGTCTCTTTCGGTTTGAAGTGACTTGTCGATCTCTATCCGTTCCCATCTGAGCGCTCTTATTGCTCTGGGCCCGGACTGTAGCACCAACGCAAATGACGTTGCGGCTCCCTTCGACCTTGATTCCAGTGTTGATCTTGATTTCAAGCGGTGCAGGCTCGTGGTCTTCAGCTGAGGGTGCCAGCCGGCCCGAATTGTACAAGGCATTGATGATGGAGGTTGCCATTTCGGTTAGTCTAGCCTGGCGCTGCTTCTGAACCGAGTGCAGAGCGTCCCTCTCCGAAGCTGCTGGTGAAGCGGAAGATGAATTCTCGGAATTCGTTGAAGTAGAATCGCTCGGAGTTTGCTGAGGATGGCCCGCCATCGATGGGATCATGATGGTGTTGCCGTTGCCCACCACACTAATGGAGGCGTCAATGTTGATCCTAATAGGAGTGGAATTGCCATAGGGGCAGGTTTCGCAGGTCGTTTCGTCGTCGTCGACGTCTAGGACATTCTGTCTCTCATCTTGGGTTGAACTTCGTGGGACTGTTGAAGAGTATGGGGGCGGTGGTGTGCAGACCACGCGGTTGCGCGTATTAGCGATCACTTCTCGAAGCTTGTGAGACTGATGCAAGAAAGAATCCGACGGCGGCAGCATTTTTCTATACAAGCGAAGTATCTTCCAAAGGTATACCGGCAGCTGCGACAATGTACAGGGCAGGGCTTTGAAGTAGAACTTAGGAATGGTGCTGTGGCTCAAAGAAGCGTCCTTAGTATGGTATCAGAGAAATAAATCTTGAGAATAGATTAGAGAAAGCTATCTTTCAAAGCAAGACGACCCTTGCTGTTATATAAACCATGATGGACATTAGCGGCACGGAGCTCAAGATCAGCTGGAACAATAGCATGCAAGATGTTATTGATGCAGTCCAAATGACGACAGCCCACTTTTCCCCAATAGTCAGGCAAAGAACACCGGTACATCAATAGTTGCTGGCACCTGTGTTTATTCGCTAGCAAATAAAGTGTGGTTGGTAACAATGTCCCCAGCCTCCTTATTGACTTGGTATTGTTCTTCCCCGTCAATAGGCAGAATAGGATCACGTGCTGCCAATTAATTTGTCGACCCCCTTAACATCAGCTCATTCAAATTGTTCTAAATGGATAGAAAATAGCAGGAGGTTACTACTTTATTGATGCAAACCCAGTCAATGATGGAGGCTGGGAAACGGGTACATGCAGAAAGGTAGGTAATGAAACATTCAACACTGGTCTCCATCAAATGTCTATAAACAAACAAATGAGGGCGGATGCAATGAATGCTACCAAGGAAGAAGTACACCCACTGCCATGTCCAAGATTGGATTGAGCTCAACACACCTTCAACGCTCCTTAGTCTCACATGACGCATTATTCAAAAAGGGGACGGCAAAAAACTGATTGGGTATAATGTCCAATAAACCGGATAGGCTCAAATTCCGCCATAATTCCAACTGGCATACAGAGAGTTATCGTCGCCCGGTCCTGCCTCAGTTGATGATGCACCGAGTATATCTGTGGCCGCTTCTTTCGAAATCGCTAGAGATTCCAGGGTGTCCGGTATCGAAGGGTTCACTTGCGGACGATCTGCTTGAGACATTGCGTCGCGTCAGGCCTTCGACTGATGTCCAACAGGTGCACTGTCATCCCGTATGCGGTGTACTGGGCCCCTCCAACGTATCGGACTTACTTGGCTGGTCCCGGTATTCTGGATACTGCTGCTGATGACAACCTTTTTCTTCCTGTCCTTGGGGTCAGCAAGAAGAGACGTAAACAAACGAAAAGAAATTGAAGTCTAGGCCGCATACCTCGGCAAGAGCCTTCCATTCATCCTTGGCTTCTTGAGGGAGCTTCCTCCATTGCTCGGCAATGATCTTGGAGATACGGGAGTTCCCAAGCCCAGGGTTCTGGGCCGCCACAGGGGCTTGGTAATGTTCCCGATACATTATAAAAGCTGCAGTACTTTCCGTCAGCTTGTGGCCTTAGTTAACAACGGATAAGAGCTTACCATTCCTTGGCCTGGGGACCCAGGGGATTCGGTGACTGACTCCATTGACGCAGTTATATTGCTCAATGTAGCGCGAACGGGCGGAGGTGGAGCAATTGATGTTCGTTGCTGCTGCGTTTGTTGCTCGCCACCGGGATAATATTTACCGCCAGGATGTAGTGACTGCGACGTCTGGTCATGAATTAGCCAGAACAAGAGCCGATATGAATAGACCAAGGTTTACCAGCGTTCGTGTCACGCCAGCCGAAATATGAGAGATCACGGACTGGTACTGACTTCACGAAACTCGTCATCCTCGATTTGAACTTCGCGATCCCGGATGCGACGCATCAGCGCGAGGAAATTACTCTGTCTGAATTTTTCGCTCTGGTCGTGGCTGACACTGTCAAGTAATTGTCCAGCAGTCCTAGCGAGTTCGTCCGCATCGTTAAACCGACTTAGCGGGTCGCTCTTGTCGGTTTGTGGTATAGTATCCGACCCGATCTTGATTTGCTCGGGGAGCTCTTGAGCAGTGCTCAAATCCGGCTGGATCGTCTCGCTGGCAGTCTCAGCCTTCTCCTCCGTTGATGTCGTTTCCTGTAAGGCCATGTCCGCTCTCGCTTGTTCAAATGCAGCTTCGAAAGCCGATTCATCAAATGTCTCCGTCGCGTGTTGCTGGTCGGTTGCCGTCTCATGTACAGCGGGCAAAGCGTTCATTGCCCCTCCATGCATGGGATAGTGAGGTGAAAAGGACGTTTGGAGGCCTCCGGTATACTGCTGATTTTGCTGGGTAGGTGCTGGGCGCTGCTGTTGCAAGAATTCATTGTGCCAACCTGGTTGTGATATCGCCGACGCCGGGGCTGCAGTTGGGCCATGATGCTGCTGAATGGGATAGGAAGGTCCTGAAATATGTAGTCTCTGAAAATCTGCGGCCCAGTTCACATTCTCAGCATGGCTAGCCACCGGAAGCTGGGGGGTGTGTGTTGAAAAAGATCCCGCATGTTGTAGATTGGGAAGTGACGGTCCGGCCAGATTGGACTCAAAAGCAGCAAACTCGGGGTCTAGGACACCGTCGCTCGAATGCTGAGATCTAAAGCCCTGTCAAAGAAAACGTTCAGCCAACCGCTTTAATCCAATTCGAAAGGCGTTCCGGAAGAGTCGAAACATCTCACCTGAGAGGGCGACCGTCGGGAGATCAGCCGATCCTGTTGAAGAGTCCTATCCACAGATGCATGTTTCTGGAAATTTTGCAAGGCATTTGATGGTCCGCACAAAGCATCACTCATACTGTCAGTGATTTGCAACTCAGTAGCGAGAACAAGTCCTTGGAAGGCGGAAGAAATGGGTGATCGATGGTAGAACAGACTATATGCTACGCCCCAACTGCAATGGCGTGTGGAACAGAAAGATGTCGAAAGATATGTCTAACCAAAAAGTAAAAGGTACCTTTCAAGAATGCCTGAAGAATTATACTCATATAAAAGGCATGAAGAGGCAAGATAAGGACGGGGGACAGAGCGACGCCCGTGGGGTAGGTGACCGAGGCTCAAAGCCGAGGCCCGTCTCACGTGCTCCTGGGCGTGACCAGGACAGCGCTGACTCAGCCTCAGCCGATAAGATAAGATCGCTCAACAGCGAAACGGACAAGCTGGCGGTACGGAATACGGAGTACCTGTTCGCATGTTGATTTCGATCCTCCACCGCCGCTATCTTCAACCCCTCACCGGGCTCGTCTAGAACATCAATACAGCAGAGATCTATATATCTCCTGCGATCTTCTTCTCTCTGTCGCAGTAATACTACTTCGAGCAGTCCCATTGGTCATCATGGTATGTCAATTCCCGGCAGCTCTTCTCCCCCTTAAGCTTCGCATTGTTCTCCTGTTGACATCTCCAAAGGCAGCTGCTCAAGTTATTTCGAACTCTGGTCATGATGACATGATTGTACGTGATAATGCGCCGTGCCAGCCTCATGATACTGCATCACGACCCCGGAACTAACTTGACCGGCCCTTGCTTGCAGCACGACGCGGGATTGGACTACTATGGCCGCAGATTAGCAACATGTTCGTCGGATAAGACAATAAAGATTTTCGAGATTGAGGGGGAGACACATCGCTTGGTTGAAACGCTAAAAGGGTAAATCACCTCAACTCTACTGGCTTAATTTCCTGAATGCTAATATGGGCATCTTCGGAGTCAAAAGACACGAAGGCGCGGTGTGGTGTGTGGCATGGGTACGTTTGAGAATCCTTCTCATGCAGAGTCACCATTTCGTTCGCATGGCTAATATGTCGTCTACTTTACGTCTCAGGCTCACCCCAAGTTTGGCACGATTCTTGCCTCCTCTTCGTATGATGGAAAAGTGCTTATCTGGCGTGAACAACACCAAAACACGACATCCCCCGTTGCAGGCAGCACCTGGACAAAAGTTTTCGATTTCTCCCTCCACACTGCATCGGTGAATATGGTTTCCTGGGCTCCGCACGAGAGCGGATGTCTCCTCGCTTGCGCTTCTTCAGACGGGCATGTGAGCGTCCTCGAGTTCCGCGACAACAGCTGGACTCATCAGATCTTCCATGCTCATGGGATGGGCGTGAACTCGATCAGTTGGGCGCCGGCAGCAGCTCCCGGTAGCTTGGTCAGCTCGAACCCTGCTCCAGGTCAGCAGCGGAGATTCGTTACCGGTGGCAGTGACAATCTGCTGAAGATATGGGATTACAAGTACGTTTGCCCGGGGCGGTTTCCAGTTCCTTGAGTTGAAGCCGACGACTTTACTAATTACCTGTCTTATAGCCCGGAAAGCAAGACTTACAACCTCAGCCAGACTTTGGAAGGTCATTCGGACTGGGTCCGTGACGTTGCCTGGTCACCCAGCATCCTGTCCAAGTCTTATATCGCCTCTGCGTCTCAGGATAAGACTGTGCGGATTTGGACCACTGACGCATCGAACCCTGGCCAATGGACCAGCCAACAGCTGGAATTCGACACTGTCTTGTGGCGGGTTAGCTGGAGCCCTAGTGGAAACATCCTTGCTGTAAGTGGAGGGGACAACAAGGTCAGTTTGTGGAAAGAGAATCTGAAGGGGCAATGGGAGAAGGTAAAGGACATTGAGGAGTAGATTTGATAATTCGTTCGTTAATTTTCATGTACCTGTTACCATATTCCCAGTCTACTAAATCGTGAAAAAGGTCTGGTGCACTGAGATGTCTTCATCCTGCATCCAATCGCATTTCATCTCGACTAGGAAAAACATTTAGAATAGCGAAGAATGAAAGATTAAACGCAAATAGCTCATCACACATTCCAAAAAATGAAAGGGCCTCGGGCAGTTGGTTCTAGCATATCAATCCATCGTCCGATCATGATGGTTCCACTGGGGAGAATCACTCCCTCGTATCCATGGATCCAATTGAATTCGACCTCCAAATAATATGGCGGCCATGCCTCCTCTGGAAGCCACAGTTCCTCCTTTTTCTTTCCAGATGTCTCGTCATCATTTGGTATGAGCGGAAGTTGTTCTCTGTCCGCATCGTAGATGGCAAAGCATATGCGGCGCCAGTTGGGGAAGCCACCGTGAGCCGTCGGAATGAGTTCTGTAAAGCCGCGCACCAGGTATGTTGAATCGTCGTCGTCACCAGATCCGTGCTGCGTCTCAATGCCTCGGAAGTACGAGCAATGGGCTCTTGACCCAAGGATAGGCATGATGGAGTCGAATAAGGTCGGCCAATTCAACGGGTCATGATCTAGCTTTATTCGCAAAGACTGAACATGGACTCAATGTCAGCTACCTACTAAGTTGACTAATGTGTAGGTAGACCTTACCATAGGGTCCACCTGCGGCCAATGTGTCGCCAAATCGGCGCATGTCTGACGGTGTTCCAGGCGACTCAGCGAATCAGGGTACGGATGAATGCACGCTATAAAATAGATTCGATCACTTCAGGTTAGCTTCTTTCTGTAGGATGCTCAGCAGAATAAAGAGTCCTCCATAACTGACAATAAAACCCCAACCAACGGGTACCAAGGCAAGATTTGCTGTCGTCCAGAGGGCGGGTGGCTTTCGGTCGCTGACACAGCGATGTATAGGAGGTGTCGAAAGTCGCTTCATCTGCATTGAGGAGATGACGAAGCCAGAAGTTGCGAATGTGCAAAATCTTCTCCAGGTCCAGCTTCTCTATATTCACAAGCGGTTCACTGATATCGGCCTGGAATGAATACACGGCGCCAATATCATAGTCATTCCTGAGGCAACAGGATTCCATAGACGGGTCCAAGGCCAGATAAGTGAGGCACTAAATGTTTGGTGAGACTGTATCAATTTTGAGACGAATATCCCGAGTGAAGGCTTACTAGCTGAACAGCGCAAAACAACTCAGAAGGTGCATCGGCCTTCTTGTCGCCGTATCCGCTCAAAGGTCGGTTCAGGAATTCCGAGTCGTGGAGTGTCTCGCGGATCCGCTCGAGGAGCTTGCAGGCAGTGCGTTCATCTGTCGAGATTGATTCAAGTGCTTCGAGAAGTATGTCTCTCAGCACTTCCAGCCACAATGTTTGCTCCTCCTTCTGTCCGTATCGGAAGTTGGTCTTCTGAGTGATCTTCTGAGACAACACAATAGAACGGATCTGATATTCAACTTTGAGCTCACTTGAAGAACGTCCCTGAGGGATACCGTAAAGGTCCTTGAACCGCTGGCGCCAGATGGACGAGTGAGCCGGCAAGATGGCCCTGGCTAGGTGGGCACAGCACGACGCCAGATTGACTATATCGACATCGCTCGGGAGAAGATATGCAATATACTGAATTATCTGTGTTGATGTGATCAGACACTAGTTCATCTAGCAATTAACTCAAGGCAAGTACCTCTGTTGGAAGCTGAAGTAAAAGACTTGCGTTTTGACGACCCGGGCCTGTTCTCCGCGGGCTTGTTTCTCGACGGTGGCCCTGAGTGTCAATGTAGGTAGCTAACGAGTGACTGCCGCGCATTCTGGACATGATTGTTTGTAATGGAGCGTGTGTGGTATGGGTGTCATGCAAAGTTGTGTTAATAAGAGATGCAGCTGCTTTGGGTTGGCCGACGAGGATGTTGAAGGGACGCTTCGTCGTATTGAGATATCCAAGAGTTGGTCAACTCAAAAGTGAGGCCACTATGACTGACCGCTGGTCATTGAGAGGGATGAAGGTAATGTGAGTGGATGAGTTGGTGGACAACCGTTGTGTCGGCTTCGTCTCACGTCGCTAATCTGTCTGCATCTCTTTAAGTTGTCAGGTTTACTCGGCGTCTTGACCTCCGCGACGAAGGTAACCCCTCGCCTTCAATGTATCCTCTCTCATCGTCTGCCTTTGGCCCGTACATCCCTGTGGGAGCAGGCATTTCGCTTTGCGCCTCTCTGTCTCACTCCGCCGAGTTGCGCACAGCATCTCGATCTGGACTGCGCGAATCGAGAACCGCGTCCCTTTATGTTCTTAAGAAGAAGATGTATCGAGTCCTGGCTTCCTCAATCGAACCAGCAACAGTAATGACTACCTACTCAGTATGCATACCTACATTGGGGTCGAAAGGATTCGGCAATCCGATCAGGCGAGGGCAGATCGCCACCCTTGTCCAGAAGTCACTAGCAAGTCCTTTCTCCAAGGCACTCAAAATTCTGGTCGAGTGCGTCACTCAATTTAGAGTAGCAGTCAGCAAGATCTAGGCAGATTCTGCTCATAGACCTAGACTCAATTTCAGTCTAACCAACCCGCGCTCTGTCGCGATTCCTCATCAAGCTTTCTCTGACACCCCAACCGTTCGCCAGAAGACCTTTGACCTCCTCCAGGCTAAGACCGCTCATTTCCGGGTAAATGGCCCAGACGCCAAACCATCCGACAACACAAACGCTTGCATAGACACTAAATGTCCAGCCCGGAGAAAGCCAATCCATCATGGGCAAGAAAGTGAGTCCAACAATGAAATTGGACGCCCAGTTCGTTGCAGTCGCGAGAGCTGACCCAAGGGAACGCACATTCAGCGGAAACAACTCTGACTGTTGCCAGGGCACGTTGCCTAGTCCAAAAGCATAGGAGGCAGTGTACACAGTAAGGCAGAGAAGGATAGCGATTGGAAGAAACGAGTTATTCGTGACGCCATTGTCGGCTTGGGCATCTGGCCGCGGCTCCGAAGGAAACAATGGCAGCTCCATGGACGCGAAGGTCAAGGCACAGACAATTAGTGACACACTCATGACAGGTATTGAATATAACAGAATGCGACGCCGACCAATCCTATCGATCAGAGCAAATGCCAACAGCGTAAAGAGAAAATTCGTTATAGCAACCGATAAAGATGTAAGCGTGGGTGAGGAGAAGGAGAGCATGGAGAAAATAGTGGCCGAGAAATACATGAGACTGTTGAAGCCACAAAGCTGCTGTAGTCCTTGCAGCATGGTTGCGATTATCAGTGCTCTTCTATTTCCGCCAATGCGGAAGAGATTTTGAGCACGCTGCGCAATGTTTTCAAGCCACGGTATCCCATCGGTACTAGGTTTAATGCGGTCCATCTCTTCTTCCTCTTCAGCTACCTCAAGCTGAATACTGCGCACAACTTGCTTAGCAATCTGATGGCTGTCAGAGCGGTCCTGATAGACCCTGGACAACACATGCAGAGCCTCTGCCTCCAGCCCCGCCTGGACCAGCCATCGGGGAGTTTCGGGTAAGGCAACGACGATGGCGAATTGCAGCACGGCCGGGAGAGTTCCAAGGCCAACAATCCAACGCCAGCCACTGGTGGTTGTAGAGAACAACCAGCCAACGATGTAAGCTACAACCTGACCACCAGTAATGAAGAGGCACAAGATCGTCACGAGTCTTCCTCGGGCATGGGAAGGCGCCAACTCAGAGATATACCTGCCGAGGATGATGATCAGCCATTTCGTCAAAATAACGAGCCCCTCGATCTAGTCAGGTGGTCTCAGAAGCTGCATCCTCCTTCCTTGGGGACATCTGCGGGTGACCTACAACGGAGTAACCAAGCTCGCAGCACCGACGGCTAGACCAACAACACTTCTCCCGAGTATCATGCCCCATACTTGGCCAGTAATAGCCTGTATCAAAGCTCCCAGAGTAAATAGAACATCTGCGACAAGTATAACTCTCCGACGACCGAGCTTATCTGCCAATATTCCAGCCAGGGGACTCGCCAATAAAGCGAAAAGACTCGTGCAAGATGTGATCAAGCTCTTGTCTAGGGTCGTTAGGACACGGTTTGAGAGATCAGATCCAATAGTTACGAGGGTCGAAGAGATGACGCCTGTACTGTATAGGACTATATGTCAGCCCATTGTTGAGTGAATTTGCTTGATTCGTCTTCGGCCAAGAAATAAGTGTTCAAAAGACCGAAGAACTTACTCATAACCAAATAGAAGCCCACTGATACCGGCTGAGAATGTCAAGGCCCAAATAAACAGGCTGCTCGAGTCCCCTAAGTCCAAACCCAAGGTCCGACTGTCGGCGGCATCGTGACGAGTATCATCAATGGCCGCTTGCTCTATTGGGAGTAAAGGGGCACCGGGCGCCAACTCATCGTTTGCATCACCGCGATTCATCCCTTAAGATTCTTTTTTCCGAAGCTAAACATTGGTAGTATACTGACTGCAGCAGACGGTGGTCTACTGCTATCGCATGAGGTTGGCGATAACTGAGGTGGATACAAGGCAGTTTATTGGTATCGCAGGTACATCATAATTACTAGTGGTTTCAAGCTCACGGGGCTGGCAGCTGACGGATCCACTCTGCCCATGCTTGAGATGTTACCAGCGGCGGATCAATATCTGCAACATTACCTCTTGTAGGGTTGTACTTCTCTAATTCAAGAAAGCTAAAGGCTGATAATTAAGATATGAGCCGCTTTGCTGGCTTTGGAGCTGACTTTGACTTAAATTTGGTCAATGTATGAACAGCTTATCAACATCGTCTCCTAGTGTTGCGCTACCACACCAGCCTCATTGGCCTGAGCGCTGATCATCTTCTTGTAGGCGTCGACAGTGCCATCGAACTTGTGTACAGTACCCTTGTCACAGACCCAAAGGCTGGTGCAAACATTCCGCAGCATCGTCACATCGTGTGATACCATTACCACACCTCCTTCAAATCTCTGCAGCGCTTCGGAAAGCGCATCCATACCCTCAATATCCAAGTGGTTAGAAGGTTCGTCGAGCACAAGGATGTGCGGGTTAGTCAAGGACAGGCAAGCGAATGCGACACGCGACTTTTGACCTCCAGACAACAACTCCATGCGCTGAAGACCAGTAGTTCCGGTGATACCGAAGCTAAAGCCGAACGTCAGTCAACATGATACGACTACCTGGAAATAGGAAGAAATTTGTGTCCAACTTACGCTCCCAGATGCCGTCTATATTCTTCATCCGTCTTGCCGGGATAGGTCTTGGCCATGAAGCTCACCGCACTAGTACTAAGATCTAGCGCGTCGACATGGTGTTGCGCAAAGTAGCCGATTCGTAATCTTGCATGCAGTGAGATCAAACCCGATGTTGGCTGGAGTTGACCAGTCAACAGCTTCAGCACCGTAGTCTTACCAGCGCCGTTTGGCCCAACAATACCGATACGGGAATCGAGCTGGACGTCGAGTTCCACATTTCTGAGGAGCAGTTTGTCTTTAGTGTAGCCGAAAGAGACATCCGACATTTGTACAATAGGAGGGGAAAGCTTCTCAACGTCTGGAAACTTGAAATGGACAACATAGTCAGCCTCTGGAGGTTCCAGGACTGGCATTCTCTCCAGTTTCTTGATTCTTGACTGCGCTTCGGATGACTTGGCGGCATTATAACGGAATTTGTCGATGAAGGCTGGCGTCTGTCGTCAGCAAACATGCAACCAGACGCCACAATAGGGAGAAGCATAACTGACCTTGCAGATGAGCACGTTCTGCCATTTGTTTCTCATATTCGCGCTTGGCCATCTTCTTCCGCTCCTCCTTGGTGGCGTAGAAGGAATCTGCAGCCTATTAGTAATTTCATTGAAGGCAAAAAGAGTAAGTACTTACCAAAGTTGGCTCCCTTGTAGTAGTCTAGTCTTTCGGAATGTTGGTGCACAATATCTGTGGCAACCTCGTTGAGGAACGCTCGATCGTGAGAGACTACAAGGATAGTGCTAGGATATGACTGGAGGTAGTTAGACAGGAAGGTAATGGATGGCACGTCCAACATGTTTGAAGGTTCTGTCTCGAGTTAGATCAATATTAGTGCTTGACTCAGGGTTGAGAGCCACGGAGCTTACCGTCAAGCAGAAGCAAGTCCGGCTCGCAGAACAAAGCCCGTGCCAGAGCCAGTCGCATTCGCCAACCACCAGAGAACGTCTTCGTAGGATATTGCTGTCTCTCCGGCGAGAAGCCGAGACCGGCTAAAATACTGGCAGCGCGAGATTCTGCCTTGTCCGATTCCATCTCGGCTAGCTTGGAATGAATGTCGTTCAGGGTTATATCGAGGCCCTCTCTCTCATGGTCGAGCCTGGCAGCGTCTTTCGACGTGTCTGCCATTGACGACCTTTCCCCTTCAATTTCTGCAAGCTGTTTGCTGATTTTCTGCAAGTCGTCAGCCAACAATCTCAACGGAAGAGGTCATAGAGTGGGACCCACCTCTTGCTCTGCAAGAAGACGCTTTCGCCAGACATCTGCGTCCAGAACAGCCTGGATTGCCGGGGTATCATCGCCCGTAATCTGAAAGCTGATGTCAGCAACAACTGCCAAATGGAGAGTTCTCCAGATAAGCGCACCTCTTGCTCGACGTGAAGAATTGAGATGTGGCTGGGAATGGCTACCTCTCGGCGACTCAGAGCACGCAAGAGAGTAGACTTTCCGATACCGTTCTGACCAACAAGACCATAGCGACGTCCGTAAGCCAGGGTTAGGGACGCGTCGGTTAAGATGCGGAGACCGCCCACTGAAATGTCGATGCTGTCAATCTTGATATCTTTGCTCTTAGACTGCGAATCCGATCCCAGCTGAAGTGGGTTGACAGCCATGAAGAACTCTTCATAGGACATAGTGGCATCTGGCTGATTGAGAAGACGGGACTCTTCGTATTGCACCGTTTTCATCTGCTTCTTTTCCTGCTTGGCACGAATCTTCCGTTCTGCTTTTTCGAGCTTCTTGCGGTCCACTCGGGACTCTACCTTTCTAGAGTTGGCTGACTCGAGATCCACATTACCGCCAGCAAGGCCGAGGGTGGAGGACATGTTCCTCTGGGAGCCGACATGAATGGCCTGGTCCAGCTTTTTTGCGGTGAACGGCATCTGCCTGCGCTCTGCATCAATGCCATCGGAAGAACTCATTGAGGAAATGAATTTCTCAACTAAGTTCCGAATGGCCTTTTCATTCTGTTCGGAGAAGTCTCCAGAAGCGGAAACAAGAAGTTCAGTCACCATATCGGCGGCTTCCGACAACGGTGATGGAGCATTTGCATCCTCGACATAAGCATTCGAGGCGTGAGTCAGGTAGCCCTAGTTCGTGTTAGGATATGAATATCAAAGCACACGACAATAGACAACCTGGGTACTTACCACAGAATACTCCGTGATCACACGATCCAAGCCAGGAATCTGTGCCTGAAGTTCCGCCTCCATTTTCAACGACCGGGATGTCGCAAAGATTCAAAGAGGGCAAACTCAGGGAAGCTGCAATACTGCGGATAGGCTGCCGGAATTCTATAGATTTTCGTACAGAGGCGCACTCTATCAACTTCGCTTGTTGGGTTTCAGATGGAGCGCCGACTTTTTCGTTGTCGGCAGATCTTAGGTGGCGGATCTGTGGATGAAGAGCTGTACCGAGGCGGCGACTTAGACGGCTTGAGGTCTTGCACGCTACTCCAGACACTCTGACTATTCTACGACAGTCCTTGGTTTTTGAGAGGACCGTTGAGTGAGTATAATGACTATATATCAGAATCAAAAAAAACTAGGAGTTGAAAATTCTCTCGATTGGCTCTGCACATTCGGTGTGCAAGAGGCTATCAAAGAATTTTTGCCACTTCCGACCGCCTTTCCAATGTCTCCTTCAAGGCCAAGACTGCTTTATGCGTTTCTCGCTAACTCAAGTAGAGGTGATGATTTCTTCCACTGGCATATTTTCATGTTCGTAAGAAAGATTTTGTAAATAGGCCATACTCAGATTTGATTAGGGCAGAAGATCTGTGAGTAAAGGGAAATGCAGGCGTAAAACGACGACAACAACAATGGCGATGTATGACTATCTATTCCCTTCAAGTACTCCGCAGATATGTCAGCTTTGTGAAACACAGACCGCCTTGTTTAGCGTCTCTTCATCTGCATGGCAGGATGCAGCAGCCAGTGGTTACTAGATACGAGGATGCTGACTATTAAAAGGTCGCACCCAGTTGACAGAGCCTGACAAGGATCATTGGTTTGAGTCATGATGATCAGCATTAGGACGACAGCTGTTCAAGGAACCGTGCAACCCTGGCTTGATTTGCCTTCCAATCAAGGAGCATATTGGCGGCTGTCTACTAGGATCAAATAAAAATAGTGACTACCGTACGACAATTGCGCGGCTATCCGTGACTTCGAAGGGGTAAGTACACAAACACTCCGGAGTACTTCATAGTCTCGACGACACCCCTAGATGAGTGTTGTCCGGGGTGACAGTCTCTGTCACTTCTTCTAAGCCGGAACGAGAATATTCTGGTTTAACTACCTGCTCGCTTCAAGCTAACTAGCAGAAATAAAATGCTCTTTTTGTCAGGTCCCCTAGATAAGTGCAGGATTGTTGCTGCTCTACTCCGTAGACCGTAGCGAACAGTTTTGGAATGGACGGTTGTGTCTACCTACCTAAGCAAGTAACCCTTCCCTCAGTGACGCATCCTCTTCAGCAAAGACTCAATCAGCAAGGGCGACCACATGTGAAACATGAGTCCGTGCATACAGAAGCTAGAAAGCTGTTTGAAGTTCCGTTGAGCATTCGAGAGCCGCGATCGTAGGTAGATACTTTGAAGTCCACCTGACCGACCGAGTTTGTCCTGTGTAAAGCAAGCCTAGCTTTTAGAAAGGGACTGGACTAGACGCAATGGATTGACGCAGCTTTTCCTACCGAAGGCATCACCGACAGACTTACGTGGATCAACTCGGAGGTTATTGGTTGATCTCGCACCTGGGCTCCTCAAATGTTGAAAGTGAAACACCAGGGCTCGGGTTGATGAAAATGAGACATAAATGATGACCGGATGATATATATTATTTGCAAGAGACTGCAGCTCTGCGAAGTAGTATCTATACCTAGGCTAGTGCTCCATAACTCAGTAAAGCAATAACGAATTCGACGAGGATGATTATAAGGACAGTTTGATTTCGCGTCCAACAAGGGAAGAGGACAGACCCATCAGAAGAAATCTCGGAGATATTATTCTTACACCCTTACCTCACTATAGCCTCGAGGGGGAAAAAGAAAAAACAACTTGCAGTTGCAGTTGCAGGCCACGTTCTCTCCCAGACAGGATCCCACACAGGAGGCCAGGAGGGCAGGAGGGGTCTGTAGTGCAATGGATCTATCACAAAATATTGCCAATCAATGCGCCTAGCGACGCTGACCGTTGGCCTGACATGTGTAAAGACTTAAAAGAGCCAAAAGTCAATTGAGGGATCCGAGACATGAGACCATTCACCAAGAATAATCAAAATGTAACCAAGAATTAGCATAAATCAGTTCAGATCAATTATTGTACCAGTGCTTTCCCTTGTTGCTAGATGGACTTTCATTGGCTATGGATTTCTGACTACTATTTTCGGCTGTGTCGTCATAACAATCGACATGAGCGGGAAGTTGGGAAAAAAGAGCGGACACCAAGATGGCTGGAACCTGGATTCCGGATTCTGGAAAACAGTGACGATCCCGCGTGTTCCCTTGGATAGCAGAGGTTGGAATTTCGGACTACCGCCCGTTGGAAGTTGGAACCGGCCAGGAATCAGGGCAGTATCCACCTGGATTTGTGGAAGATTGAGCGTCGGGAAGTGATTTCCAAGAACCCAAGATACTTTAAACAGTCACCTGTGATATGGAAGAAACATGGTGTTCTTTTTGTTGCTTGGCGACGACACAACGAAGTAAAGCAGCTACCTATCATTCAGAGATCGCCCTAAGTATCTGACTTCTTTAGCGGATAGACGCCTCCTCGATTGACGATAGATTAGTAAACGCTATCTAGGTTAGAAAATTGCCCCGTCAACTGCGCGAGTTTAGCGGAAAGGCGCCAGACCTCGCCGGGTCTGAGGGAGCTTTTTGGCCTAGTCTATCAGCAAGTTCATCCCCAGCCAGCCATCCCATTGGAACGACGGCAAGGGAAAAAAAGCCTCAGAAGGTGGAGAACCGGAGATATCCTCTTGTCAATTATGGGTTCATGATTATGATGATTACTTTTCAGTCGCCACAGCCTTCCTGGACCGGAAATTGCCTAGAAAAGCTCAAGCTCAAGCCCCCTCGTCAATGATCCAATCTTTCAGGTTACATAGTAGTACGAACTCCGGACAGCGAAGATGGAGTCGGGAAAGCCGAACGGGGCACGAATCATGTCAGGTATGAAACTGTCCTTGTTTATGGCAAAAAGTTAACAATCCAATAAATCATGATTATTAATTGGCAGTGCTCAATCCCCTTCATCATCATCATGAGGGGAATGTAAGGGACCGAGGGCGAGCTGAAATGATTACTGGCCCTGCGGCTACTTCTTAGTAGGCTAATATTAAGACCCCGATCCCGCTCCTCCATTGATCGAGATTGCTGGCTAGCGAGATCGTGCGCGCTAATGTTCCAGCTCCTCCCACCTGCAGCTACACAGGTTCAATCACAATTAACGATGCACCGAACCGGTCTTGTTGTTATGATAATTAGTGATAAACGGAAATGGAGACAAATGGATTGTCCTGGTAATCCTTCCCTTGAATCAATATCCATGGTAACTAGTGCGAGGGTTGGGTCCAATTGTTGTCACATCAACTGGCTGGCTGCATTTCAAGCTCACGAGTTCCCTCAAGATGCTTGTGGCTCTATCCATATGGACTGCATGCAAACCATACCTTAGTCTTGCTTCACACAAACAGGATAAAGGACTTTCACTCAATGGATGAAGGGAAAAAGGAGAGAAAAATCACAGTTCCACTGCTTTTCGCTGTCGTCTGCTCTACTCGACCAGTGCTCAAAAGGCTAGACCCTGCCGATATCTTATGGCGGTGACCTACTCTCTCGTGAATCAGTCGCTTTGCCGGTAGAAACTTTCGCCTGATGAGGGTAAACAAGGCACGTTGGCCCTTGCGAATGTAGGTATCTATCGCTTGTTTGAGCTCGATAGTCTTAGAATAACCTTCGACTCAAGAGGCGAGGACTGCTATCAAAATTATTGTGTGAAGTACGGAGTAGGACTATATCGAATTCTTTATTGATTCATCTGTCACTGGAAATATCGAATGCCTTGCCAGATGGAAATTTTGGAGATTGGACATCCTCCTAGCATGACCATAGAACTAACCAAGCATTAACTGTTCACTGTATCTAGGAGTCTTGATATTCCGCCCTGGATGCCACTATCTAGACTACCGAAGTGTAAAAAAAAGGGACAAGGAGTCAAGGAGACGATTAGACTACCACTCTAGAACCAGAAGAATATCGCCTGTGGGAGGACTCAAAGCTAAAAATGCCTAATAGGACTAGTCAATAAAGTTGAACTGTTTAAGACTACCTTTCTTACATACTTGCCTAACCAGCTTCTGATACTCCATAGCGGCCACTACTTAGTGGCTGCGTCCCATGCCTCTCTTTGTCTGTGGTCAATCTGAGTATTATTTCCTGTTCCTTCACCCATATCCTTCCCCTGCTCACTCTGGGGAGCAGAGCTCCTCTCCAATAATTATTTGAATTGTTATCTTTTCTACCACGATTTTCTGCGACAACAAGAGCAGAATCTGATTCTTTCACGATCACCTTTCTCTTCTTATTATTTTTAGTCGACAATTGTCTTATTCTTGCATTCTTTACAAACCTCCCCCTCCCCCCATTCTTTCACTTCCTTGCAGTACTCCCGTACCTACATTGACATTTCGCCTCAGCTGCAGCGGCCCCTCCCTCCCCCCAAGACAATCTCCGCTTCTTGTTATTATTATTGTTATTGCGCTCGACGGCGGGCGTATCTTCATACAGCTTCCCACATCTCACTTCACTCTTTTACAACTGCCACCAGTTTGCTTGTTTCAACTGTCGCATTCTTCTCTACATGCTTCCATTGATCCCTATATCTCCACAGACAATCCCTCCTCGTGCATGATTATGCAGATAGGAATGTCCCATGTGGCTGGACTGAGTTCTGTGGTGCCTGACACTGTTCTCAGCACCCTCTGAGGATGGAGCATGTTTCTACTGTAAGTCCGCCGCTTGAGCTCATCCTCTGCGATATCGACATTTCCCGCCATAGATTCCATTCTCTCTACTCAGAAAAGGAATCAAAATACCCTTGAGCGCCAGTAGGAAGCTCTGCGTGCAATCTCCAAGCAGCAAAGCTTCGTGTCTTGTGTCCCTCGTATTTGCGATCGACCACCGCTTGTCTGACCTGACACTAACTCGTCTTGCTTTCTGTCAGCTCTGTGCGGTCAGCACTGTCGGTATTGCAGCGACCGGTTTCGCTCTCGGTCGCGTAGATCGACCTGCCTCCAAACAAGGGAGATTTCGAAGAAAGACCCTCCTGGGTGATTATCGTGCGCCTATAGCAGACAATACTGTACAGCCGGCTTTCGGTACCCCGTCTCCAGATTCTCCTTATTTCCCGTCCACAGTCTCCGATGTAACCCCACGTCACATTGGAGACAATTCCCACCCTCACAGCGATGGCGCTTCGCCCGAGGTTAGTTCCGGCGACTTACAAGCTCGGAGAAAGTCGTCACTTGCTGGTGTCATACGTCGGCGCCGAGGTCATACAATGACCAGCCCACCTTCGCGACTCGAAGATGACAGGGATACTTCCTCGCATTCCCGACGACCTTCCTCTTCTTGGTTGCGACGTCTGTCAATCCAGCCGCAGGAGAGCCGCCTCTCAAATCAAGGTCCCTCGTCTCCATCGTCGAACGACCCCGCAAGCCCAGGCTTATCGCGACTGTCCAGTCAGCGCAGAGTACCGAACAAGCTTGTGAAGCGGCCCCATTCACAGCATTTCAATGGTCTGCCTTCATTCGCGCATGCGCCATCATCCACCTGGGCGCCTTCGCAATTGCGTAGACCTGCGACAAGCTATCAACGGTCCGAAGTTCTACGGCATAGAGCAACTCACAGCTTGACCTTCGAGCCCGGTTTTATCATAGATCCCCCGTCGTATGCTGTGGAGGCGGGCTCCGCCGTTGACATTGACGGGGGCGCATGGCAACCATATTTAAGAGCCAGTCTGGAAGGGTTGACCGAGAGACTCGCCCGAAGACTGTCCACTGCGACAAGGCCGAAGGAACAAGCTCTACGGCGGATCCTACCGAGCTCGGATGCCGTCCCAGCGCTTCTTCTGGCGACCTCGATCACGATGAAAGAACCTGCAATAAACATCACTTCGAATGAGGTCGCTCCTGCCTCTCCAGTCCAGTTTCGAGATCCCTTCAAACTGGATGATCCATCGCGTGTCCGAGACGCACCTTCCCTAGTGGAAAGCAACGGAGGGCCTTCTTCAACTTCAATTGTACTCGAGGAAGCGGACCCGAAGTCGTCTGAGAAAGGCCCAAGCACAGCAGGTTCTGAGCAGCTCAATAGTGGACCTTCGGTCTGGCCAAAAAGGAGAGCGATATCAACACCCTTTCCAGAATCGCTGAACTCGAAAGCATCCACCTCGGATCCGAGAAAATCCAATGGGAAGCGTAACATCACCGACCCAAACGTCTTCCGTCGGCCTTCTGATGCATTCAAGGCAGGATATCCTAATTTCTTGACAGGACAGATCATGAGATCGCGGCGTTCTGTTACGCCTTCATATATCCGAGAGTGTAGAGCGGAACTGGGTCTCTGTCGGGATATCGGGAACCGCCCCTTGACATCGGACGCGGTAGCACTATCAGCATACCAGAATGCAATCTTTCGCACCTCTGACTTGACTTTCCCGTGGTCCGTCCGCCAACGTCCCAAGCGCCATTCGATCGCGGCCTCTGATCCAGCTTCATCCGCGATTGGGTCCGATGATACTCGTATTTTTACGTCTGGCGATGAAGACGAATCAGATTTCTTGACTGATACCGCATTTGACTCAATCCGCACTCACTTCACAATTGGTAGCAGCTCCGGTTTCCAGGGCTCGCGGATTGAAACCATGTTTGACAAGGATCCAGTAGAGAGCCTTGTGAACCATGAGATTAGAATCGAAGCGCTCGAGCCTCGCGATCCGAGAATGCCGCATGGACTGGCTCCGGCTGTACGCGACTTGGAAATTGACAGCGAACCAGTTTCTGGCGCAACGCCTAGAGCCCGTGAGATGGCAGAGCTAGACGACAATGAAGACAGCAGGGTATCCTTTCCTCCGGACCTATCAGATGATGAAGATGCTCACAGCACGGTTGCCGCATTGCCTGGTGAGCCGAATTCACCGTTCGTCTTTCCCCGTCGTCCTCTGGTAAATACCAATATCTACGCCGAAGGCAATGATGTCCGGGCTCAAGTCCACCCCAATTCTTCCTATGCTTCAGACGAGGTGTTTGCACTGCACAAATTGCGCAGCGTTTCTCAAGAGTCGCTCGGGTCATGCCGAAAAATGAACATCTTTGACTGGTCGGATCAGTCTCGAAACGACCGAGACACCCCAGGATTGGACGAGAGACCCCGAACGGTCCACGGGAAAAATGAACCTCAGTTCCGTGGCAGTCGTGCCCCAGGGCGGAGGGCTCCGAACGCATTGCACCTTCGCAGCCAGAGTGTTCCTGTGTCGAGAGACCCTACGGTCGCTAGCGAATCTCGTCAGACCTCTGGGAAATTTGGGACTTGGGGCTTGGGTAGCAAAGGTGTTAGTGAAGATTGGGACAGCGACTTCGAGTTCGACGATGCAGAAGAGGACAACGAGAATCGGAGGCCGAGTAGAACGAGTTCTCGACGGGGCATGGTAGTTCCTGCAGCCATCCTGGAACGTCAAGCGAGCCTTCACGGACAATTCGGGCAGGTCCAGGAATTGACTTTACTAGTTGAGGAGCTTAAACGTCTTCGTCATCAGGCCAGCTTTCTGAATATAGTCCAAGGTCCATCAAGCGAACTCTGGCAGGAGGCTGAAGGTATCGTCAATCTAGCCACGCTGGACGATGAGGAAAACAATGATTCCCCTCCAAGATCACCGTCCTCCCTTACTTTCAGTTTCGATGACTCTGAAGGTGACTCGTCCAACCTAGCAGATCCGTCGAAGCGGACAAGCGGGGATTCCTGGCGAGCTTCGCTTTCAGAGAAGTTACCTCCAAATCTCAACGTTTCCTGTGACACGTCTGCCAAAGCAAAATCGGTTCTGGATCTGATCTATCAACAACGCGTTTCACATGACCCCACTCTCCGCAGTCCTCATTGTTCGCGCTCCAAAAAGCTCCCTTTTGATACGCAGTCCCTCCGTGATTTAGTCATACGAGCCGGTCTGGTAACGCGAGCCCTGAAAGAAGTTATCCGCGAGGAGGAGGGTGTAATAACAACCCCCCGCGACAAAACGCAGTCTTCTGATCCGCCATTCAGCCGGATTTTCGATCAACCTTCTGATGATAACCAATTGATTTACGAAACCCACTGTGTCAATTAGAGATGCATCCATTCCTACGATCGACATGACGTCACTCACTCCATACCCCTTTTCCTCGCTCTCTCCTCCTCTCTGTCCCTCATGTACATCCTTTTTCCTTGATCTTTGACGATTGACTCGAGCATTATGAAATGACGAGAATAGAACCCTAACATTGTCATCCTTCTTGATCTGCTTGAACGCGAGATCCCCTATCCGTCGCTGACCCTCCTCCTTCCGGGATGTCAGGCCGTTAACTTGTCTTCGAAAATTTTCTCCATTCTGAACATGACTTCACCTTGTATTAGTGGGTTTGGTGTACATTTTCCGCCCGATGTCATTTTCCTCGTCTATTCCTGTACGGGCACCATCAATGTGTTAATTTTCTTCTCGTCTTTTCCATGATTTTCTTTATTCAGTTTTATGCGGACCTTTTTTTGGTGCCACAAAATAGCGGTCTTGTCTGACGGGTTTCCTGGGTCCATCGCAAGTTTTGCGTCTTTTTACGCCTTCACTGCTGATACTTGCCTTGGAATAGCACAACGCGCACCAGGCAGGCGAGACAGTATCGACATTGGCGTCGGCATTAAGGATACGACCACCTGTCATTCTGGTTGAAGCTGATTTGACGTTATCATACTAGAGTAGAGAAAGGGTACATAATGTAATAAAAAGCAGGGAACGAAGTGATAGTATTCCGGTAGTATCTGCCACGTTCAATATCTCCATATTGAGTAAACGCCGATATCTCTTTGAAGAGCAATCTCATAGAGCTTCGGGCTCTAAGTGTTTCCTTCTGTATTCGAATACATACATACATTGTCTTATTTTCATTAAGATTAATGATCTTGTACAAAGCCAGCCGTTGTCATGCCAAAGACCAACGAAAATCCAAGCCACAGGGGTATCGCAAGTCAAATAACAAAACTTTTAAGCGTGGTCCTGCCCAATGATGCAATAGGAGTCGAGATACTCTACGAGCAAACGGGTATGAAAAAATTGTTCGAGATGGTTCATCATCGTGGAGCCAGGTCCACCAGACTCGCATACAGCATCCTTAATTCCTCTCATCTCCTGAATGAACTGGTAAACTGTCTCCGTTTCAGGGTAGATGAAGGTTGTCATTCTGCATGCTCATCATTGTGTGCCTGTACGGCTACAATGTAATCCATTGCGAACTTGCTCTTCGCACGGATTTTGGGTCCGTACAAGTAGAAGAGGAGCGGAATAGGCATCATGATGGCCGCGACGCATCCAAGAAGAGTTCCAGTCCAGTTGACGCCTAGAGCATTAAACTGTGCGCGCGTCAGGAAACGAATCGAAGCGTCAAAAGGAAGAATGAGCAATGAGGGTCGAACGTACCATATAGGTTGAGAAAAGTGGGAATCCTGCACCAGCTATAGAACGCAGAACACTATTTGCAGCCAGGGCCGAAGCAGCACTAGGTGAGAAGATATCAGCATAGTTTCTGAGGGAGAGATGTTGGAGGGTGCACCATACAAGACGAGATATGCGTCAACAATATAGTTGAGACATTGCAGAAAAATGCAGAAAAGTCCGAATCCGGTTAAGAGACCCGACAGCGTTGGTACGATCCAATGTATATCAGATCTATACCCGGACCAACCGAACCAGAAGAGACCGCCGGCAAAGGCCACCCCACCTAGGATGGCCGGGGGTAGACGCCATTCAGGGATGGGTATGTCCTTATTCGCACTCAGTTGTCTGTTATACCATGGCTGGAGCATAATAATGAATATTCCGCCCAAGAACTCGCCGATGATTAGCCCAAAATAAGGAAGACCACCAACGCCCTTATTGAAGCCGTGGATCCGCTGAAAGACAATTGGATATGCCGTCAAGAAGAGATATAGCAAGCCATAGAGGAATGCCATGTAGATACTAAGGAGGAGCACGATCGGTTCGGTGAACAAGATCCGCAGTGGACGACTGAAATTCTTGCGGATAAGCTCCCCAAATTCAACCTCGATTTCCTCTTGCTTCGCGTGAATGCCCCAATTTCTCGTTCGCCGACGAAGCTCAGCAGCCTTCCCAATTAGCACGACTGGAGGATATGTCTCCTCCAGAAAGAACAAATCTAGAACAAAAGCCGAGGCGCCCATGATTCCAGTAAGGTATTCTGTCCAACGCCAGCCCAGGTAACTGTCAACGATGAAGCCACCGATGAAAGGAGCAAAGAGCGGACCCGTAAAGACTGTCATGGTAAAAACGGTGATCGCGAGGCCTCGAGAGCGGTTGTCAAAGATGTCGGAGAACACCGCCGCAACAACAGCGATGGGACACGATCCAAAAAAGCCACCGAAAAAGCGACATATTATCAGCGTCTGGAGATTTTCCGCTGTAGCCACTGCAAACTGGAAGACGGTAAAGCCGAACATGCCAATCAGAATTGGTATACGCCGGCCTTGTAATTCAGACAACGGCGAGAAAAATGTCGGGCCACACGCAAACCCCAAGACATACAGCGATAGGCCCAAAGTACCTACTTCGGTCGAGACATGAAACTTCGATGACACAACCGAATTGGCAGTAGAGTAGATGCTGCTCGTGAAAGTAGCATTGAAAGTCGTATATGCCAGCATGACGGAAACTGCAATCCTATATGCGGAGGCCAGTTGACCTTAGTCTTCTGGGGTGAGCGACGCGACGTCGGAGTGACTTACTTCTTCTTGATAGACCAGTTCTGAGGATGCAGAGGATCATCCGGACCAGCAAACTCGACGACATATTCTTCTCTCTCTGGAAGCGGCGGGGGATAGAGCTTTCCTGCGCCAAATTCTGGCAGAGGTCTCTTTGACACGAGTGGCTTGAGAGCACCCACAGTGGCGCTATGCTGGCTTCTCTGAGTTGCAATGCGACTGAGTGCTGTTGGATGGCGTTCTAGACCAGCACCTCGTAGCGTCTGGGCAGTCTGAATCTGCGACAAGTAGTAGTCATCCTCTTCAGCTTGTGTTGAGGAGCTGGAAGAGGGGACCGAGGATGACAAGGAGGCGGACCGAAAGGCACGGCTGCCATGACTGAGGCTCGGACGCTGGCTTGGTGGACGGTATGCCTCCAATTCAGCCTTTTCGAGATCCCGCGACAATGAATCCATGCGGACAATGACGCACGCAGCCTAGAAGCCAAGTGCTGGAGATCATAGCATAAATTAGGAGAATCGCCTTCTTGCACGAGGCACGAAGGAAGGAGGAGTGTTTATAACATATCGACAGGGTGAAATATAGTTTGAGGCAAGATTTTCAAAGCAAACCATCGTACGGGCGTCCACTTGAAGGAAGAGGCGAATGAACTAGACTGTGCGAAGCTACGCGATTCAAGTGGGCTTGTCACCCAACCGTGGCGGCAACTGTACTTACTTGAAGATGACCTCAAGCCGCCTCTTCGGAGAATATCCCGACAAGAGAGTCTTCCTCGAGCCTCTTTGTGCATTCCTTTGCTCCATGGGGCCACAGTAAGGCTCCGTGTTCTATAATGCAAGAAATAACAACCACTAAATGGATAAAGATATCCTTCTCAAAAACTGTCAATTGTTGTTTGGGTTGTTTTGATTTGGCTAGGAGAGGCATACAGGAAAGAAGTGGCTAAGGTTGATTCAGGCATCATCATCACCATCATGATCAGGTAAGCAGTCAGTCATGGTACTTAGGTAGGTAAGTACTATGTAACCATTATTACCTAGTTGCTGTCACTAGAGATAGAAGGCAATAAGTCTAGCCTCCTCCTAAAATCACCAAATGATTTTCAAGGGAGAGAGGGGCCCATCCCATTCCGTTTCTCCATGAAATTCTTGAGGAATACAGGAAACATTTAGAGCAACGAAAATAGCAGCAGATGCTGGGCTATGAGTATGATGCTACAACAGAAGAAAAGTTTGTATGGCAGGTCGGACAACGATCCGATGGCGTCGGCTACACAAGAAAGCCTCTGTGTTTGACGTCATGATGCTGCCCAAACAAAAGGCGCAAAAAATAACCTTATTTCCCCCTGCTGCCCATCCTCACATCAACGATAATAATAGAAATTGTAGTAGATTAAGTCATTATGAAGCATAAAATATCCTACTGACTCTCAAAGTTAGTTTGACGGCCAACTTCATCAGATACCTAGTTAATAGGACACAATTAACGGTAAGTGGTCAGCGGCCCACCTAATAATATGGAGAGGGCACCAATCAACTCAAGGCACAATGCGTGAGTTGAAGCTTTTGCTTCAATATCTTAGTACTCTCTGCGCCTATCAGCTTCCTCAAAGTCCGTATATATAAGTTTCCATTATTCAGGGCGGGTAGCTTCCATGTCCCCAACGGCGAATAATTTGTCTCAACAATGCAGAGGGGGCCTGGTATCATTCAGGCAATAAGGGCGGCCGCCGGTGCCCTCATATAACTCTTCAGAGATCAAGACTCGTATGTTGCTGGATAACTGATTGTCGCCATGTCGGTTTGGAAAATGTTGAACAGGGTCAATGAACCACCATTGTTGTACATTTTTCTTAGGTTGTCTGAGAGGTACTCCATCAGCGATTGTTCCATAGTTTGTTCCAAGCATATTGATAAGTACCTATGAGCGTGGTTTGGTGACCCCTTCTCTTCTATCTATTATTACTATTCCATATCCGTACGGCGTACGGAGTAGATAACCGATAACAGATGCAGAAGTCTTGCAGATAGTCTAGACTCTGTTCATCACCAACACAAAGTCTTACCCCTGAACCGACCTTGCTATTAATATTTATTTTACACGAAACCACCAATAATTTACAATTAAGGGGTTCAAGTGGGGCGAATAAAACTTTGGCTGTTCAACCCGTCGCCACTTTTCAGGTACCAGAACTTGTATGATTGGTATCCGTACCTGACTAGTCGTACCAAGAGACGGTCTTTCTTGCAGTTCCCGTCTCTCGAGACAACTGAATTGTTATCTTCCAGAGTGCAGAGGTACCTGAGGTAGTATCATGTATGGAGTAGGTACAGAGTATCATGTATGAATTACAGCAGAACCTGGCATGGACTAAGGTACCTATAAAGTAAGCTACCTGGAGAGGCACATGATCTCTAACTCCTTACCTTTACCTGTATTCTTGGTAATGAGGCACCTGTTTCATACACACTCGTGCCTGCCCGGGCCTGTTTGTTTGTACTACTCCCGCTACTGATTGTGTTACGCTATGGCTGTCTGTGTAGGGTAAGGTATTTCATCCTGCCAAAGGATCTACATGTTGGTTATTATTGTTATGGACCTTGAATATTACCTCTAGGCGAGGCTAGGTAGGAGGTATGGACAAGCTTAGCCCAAGTGTGACTAGTACGAGTACTGTTATTATTACTCCGTAGTGTCTCCTCCACCTTTGCGCTACCTCACTTGCTGGTAGTCTAAGATTCGCTATCTCTCCTTAGTCGCACTCTCCTCTGTCGTTCTCTTTCTTGTTCCTTTTCTTCCGTTATTGTTACATCCTATCCGTTCCTTTTTGCTTGCTTGATGATTCAGTTTCTCTAGCCTTTTCCCGCTACTCTCCCTACCTTCCAACCTGGTCTCCTCGCGGGGATCATTCACACTCATTTATTCAAAGTCTGCTGGCCTTCAGCTTCCACTCCTTTAGGGGAAAAGTCGTTCCCGTTCGCTCCTTTGGTCGAAGAGTGTCAATTTCAGCAACGCATTGCTTTCGTTAGCTTGCTAATTCAATCTGTCCATCGATATCCTCACATCGGTGGCCTGTCTATAAGCTTTTTGTTTGCTCAGCTAACGCCACCCGTACCCTTGCATTCATGATTACAGATCGTCGATTGCTGGATTGATCGCTGGTCTTCGCCATTCATTGCATCCCCGCCCCTTCGAATCGATCCGGCGTCTATAGTGGTCCACTCATCTTGGAGACCCTTGTATCGGCCGTCCGACTCAAAAAGTCATTGAGACCAGACGAGTTAGGACGACCATGCATCATCACCACCAACATCAACATTTTCCCCGTCATGGTCCAGACTTGGCCATGCGGTCCCCGCCCCGTCGACCAGATGCTGTGCCTCGAGACCGTCTGCCTCTCTTGATTGGCACCGAAGATCCAACCCTTGTGAAAAGGGTGCCTTCGACATCTACGACGACGGCCGCAAGCACCCGTTGCCCCGAGGGTGACACCTCCAGTGCGTGCGAGAAATATACAAGTTCGTCCAGTACGACGACCATGCCGATTGTACTAGGCGCAGTGTACGTGGAGTTCTCATTCCTGGTCTGTTTCTTACACATCGGCTGATGAGCGACCAGAATCCCAATTGTATGCGCCATTATCGTCCTATTTTATCTGCATCGGCGGAATGTGAAAAGGCTCCGACAGGAAGATGCCAATGACAAACATAAATCTCTCGATTTCGGCTTAGATTTGGAACCCAGAGCTGGGTCTAAACCAATGACACAAGCAGAGAAAGGCAGCAACCTTCATGCCAAAGGAATGTCCCTCGACATAGGTCCAAGCCCCTACCTCCTTCCTCCTGGCCTGCATGGGTCCCGGGAGTCGTTACACTCCCTTTCAAGATCCATGCTTGGTGATGACGATATATACCGCCGTGCAGGTTCATTCGTCGGCGATAATGCATCTGTCAGATCGCAACCGAGGGGATTCCACGATGACACGTCGGCATTCTCCAGATCACAGAGTAAAGCCAGCCTGCGAGGAGATAACATGGACCAAGGTTTACTGCAGAACGCCCAGAGAATTTCACGTTCGTCACCGCCACTGTATAATGCTCCCTCGGACGGTGGTAGCTTGCACAGTCCGCCGGGCCAAGGAAATGGGCAGGATATGGGATTTCAATTGAATCTGCCACGGAGTTTGAGCCCTGTCCACATACCGGGAGTCAGCGGTAGCCGTGGAACAAGTCCAGCGCCAGGTGAGCATGCCGACGGCAGTTCTTCGGAGGCTCACCATGGAAACTTGCCTCAACAACCTCCCAAAAACGCCGTGGACCCTTCATTGGAGTTGCATCTCGACACTCGTGCACAACAGAGTCGTCCCATCCCTGAAGCTCTGCCGACAAATCTTCACTCGACTGCGCCTTCAAAGCAGTTACCATCCATGCCAACACCTCGGATCTCACTTCCTGTGAGCGATGCAGCGAGCGACTACGGTGATAATAGAAAGTCTTATCCTGAGATCCCAGCAGTGAACGTCTACGGGGCCGAAGATACCCAGCAGCGTGACGCGGCCCCAAATCATTCAGCAGCCCCTGCTATCCCCGAGGAGCCGCTGCAGTCTCAGAATCAAAGCCTTGATGTTCGTCGTGACACTCGTAGGTTCACCTTGGGACTTCGCCCTCTGCCTCCAGACGATCCTTCAGACAATCCCGAGCAGCGTGCCAACCGTATTCGGTCGTTTTACAAGGAGTACTTCGACGAGTCTAAGACGGGCAGGGAAACCATTTACGAGGACTACGGTCCAGAACACTTCCAGGAAGATGGCTACGTCTACGATCCTACCACTGGTGATTACTACGATGCAGTTCCAGCGCCATACGCTGAGCCCGTTAATCGTCGTGCCATGACGCCGCCCCCACGCGCACCACCCCGCTTCCAGGGAGCTGCCAGGCATATGGCTAGCGGCTCTATGGGTGGTGCCGGCGATCGGTTCAACTATCCGGGGCCTCGTGCTTTCTCTTCGGCTTCTCATCGGTTGCCCGGTCCTCGAGCGCCTCGCAAGCCAATGCCGCCCCCGTCACCACTTCAAGTTCTACCTTCTCCTCACTTGCTGAAAGACGATTCTCTTATGATGGCTGCCGACTATGCCCCAGGCATGAACTTCAAAGACAAAAGGGAAGGACGAGCAGAGACTCCTCTTGGTGGACTGCGGCCTTACACTCCGGTAGCACCTGCTCGTACACCTCTTGCGTCCGCTTTTGATGAGCTCGCACCCATACCAAGCCCGTAAGTCTGTGCATACCGGTAAAATCTGAATCACAAAACTAACAATCTACTTAGGCATGCATTGCGTAAATCAGGAACCTTCGATAACCTTGATTTCGCGCCTCCGCCTCGCTTCAAAAACGCAGAGACCGCAAGCGACGCTGGCAGCATTCATAGCAACCGCACGGGAATCTCTGCCGCTCATTTGCATAACATTCGCACGGGTGCGTATCGCGTCAGCCGGCTTCCCCCGGGGACTGTAGGTACGAAAGACGACTTGATGTCCAATCTTCGTCCATCATGGGATATGCGGCAAACATAGAAAGCTTCGTCAAGCTTTGATCTTCTGTTCCTCCAGGTGATGAATATTTTTCCCCAATGTTGCGCTAGGGTACTTCACGACCTTTCTCTTGTTATTTCTTCTGAAATGGGCGCTGTCTCCCCAGAGGCTGGGATCAATGTTACTTTCAATTTTACGTCCATGGCGTACATAAGATATACGAAGCTGGATCTTTTTCTTTTCTATTCTCCCATCTTCCTATCTACCTGATTTTAAGGCTCTGGCGGCATCCCTTGCAAGTTGAAAGTCTCAGATGCTGTCCGTGGAGGGGCTTTGTTCTGTTAGTGTGATTGTGATCACTTCCAGCTTTCTGTATACTGTTCTTTGGAGCAGTAAGTTGAGCATGGCTTTGTGCCGTCGGGCGTCGCAGGCTCTATTTCTTGAATTCCTTTTTTGATTGGCGCAAGTCTGGCTCGTTGAGAAATAGACTATACATAAATTCTTTTACCTTGTGCAGTCTCCACATTTGAAATTATCTTTCAAGTATTCAGAGGGATAATGGCTCCTTAGTTTGGACCCTGGCCACCCCTGGTAAATCAATTTTCTGTGTTAAATATCTGGATTCAGAGCGACACTGGCTAAATATGGCCTCCATATGGTTTGTGGATCTGAATAACCATGTGTTCTGAGGCTTTCCCATTTCCAGTCTCCAGATATATCGGAGATTGCACCTCCACCTGCTCCCTCAGGCAGCAACTTTACGAAGAATATGCATGTGACAGATATCCATGGTGCGGACGGGCTTCACAACTGTATTACTCTCTCCAGAGTAACTGTGGACTATATGATGCGTAGCCATCTTTTACCTGGTTTCTGAGTGAATGACAAATTCTGGCTAAGAACTGAGCCAAAGGTGAGGAGCTGCAGGTTAGTCTTGAATTTATCTAGTGGACTCGTGCGAAGGTAGCCTTGGTTTTGGGAGAGGCAATACGTACTCTTTATTCCATGGTACAAAATCGTCAGCTAACTTCGGTGTAGGTAGTAAGTATTTATATGCTTGGCACTGTTGACTGTAGTTCTGATCCCATCCATGGATATGTGCTGAGGTGATCCGTTCAGCGCGACAGATTGGGATTGTGGCCGGAGAGTATCTCATAATCGTCTGATTCTTTTACCTGCGAAAAAAGCGTGTACAAGTAAGTATTCGGCAGGTTGCCTTGCCATACTTCCATGTAATGGCAACGTCGAAGCGGTATTAGATACGCAGAAAGATTGAGGAGGACAGGGGAAGAGAGAGAACATGCCCTCGGAAACTAGAGCTAATGCTGACAGTGAGATAACAACGAAAATAGAAGAACATAATAATGCTGTTGTTCAGTCGTTATGTGACATATCCACATGAGTACAAACTACTGGTAATACAGAGTCGAAGAATTTGTTTGGTTTTCCACCAATCAAAGAAGATATTCGACCTCAAGACCACTAAATTACTGTTTCTGGGCCATCAAGCCTCTGTCTGTAAGGTAGACAAACTCATCTACACGCTCATTTCTAGTGTAGATATCGGGATAGGAAAGGTAGTAACCACTATGTATCCACTGTGCGTGTATGTACCTCTCTGCATATCGAGTGAATTAATTCCTTTGTGGATACCGTTGACGCAAACATCAAATAAAGGCTACGCCGGCCCCAGATGTTTGGTAAAGAAAATTCTCTGTTGCTGAGAGCGTTGAGAAACTACTTACTTTCCTTGCAATGTATGAAAACGACCTTTATATTCAATATACATTCTGGTTGCAGGAAAGACTGTAATGTAGCTGTAACTCCGCACTTCCATTCCTACATGCAAGTCCGGAGTGCTCCGTATCTAATCCATTCGCCGCATGGCCGCATTTGTCTTATGCTAATAATAATACCGGGGTTCCGTGGGTAACTGGTAATCAATAACAGCAGACGCACACTAGATCAGTACCTTAGTGGTACCTAACTAACTGTTGGAAACATCTGCTTTTAATTATGTACATAGTAGAGTCAGTCACCCACTTTGTAAAATCCACCCACTTTTTAAAACGCCGCCTATCTAGGTAGTCTACCGCGTACATCAACAGAGCCGGGGGCGGTGTTTTACAAAGTGGGTGACTGACTCTAGGTAGTTTTATTAAGCTATGTCCTAAGTGTGAGTTGCAGCAATTGCAAAGCTCTCTAATATGTACTCGTTTTGAAAATAGAAGTCTTTAATATGTCAATAATAGCCAGATACTAAGGTACTCTGTATCCACATTCGCTAGGTGTAACTGGAAGATATGTACAGAGTCCCTCTTAAGAGGTGGTATTGAGAATTTTGAGGCCACTTAAAAGTCACTAGGGTTGAATACCACTAGAGAAACCGGCTTCAACAATCTACCTAAGGTATCCATCATCCATGATCCATCTGTATTATTAGTATTACTAGATGTTCTCTGCGGCTCCACTCTCACTTCGATTCATTCCGTTTCCCTCGAGTCGTTTTTCCTTCGTCCTTCGAACCGTTTCTCCTTCTCAAACTGTGGGATTAACCTTATAGCTACCTTTTATATTTGTATCATCGTCTATCTCCAATTATTGTCATCTCATGGAGCCTGTATAGGTACTGTCAGGTTTGGTCTTTCCTGCTCCCTCCCGGTGGACGTTTCCATTTCCTTTTGCCCCTAATCATCAACAACCGTCCGCAAACTGCACCTCCGTCGGCCTCAATTCTCACCACATCTGACTGCACAGCCTATAACCGCGGTGCGCGCAATTGTCACTTCGTCGAGTTCGACTGCCACTCTTTATCACCTCTTCCCTCATTCATTCTTATTGCTTTTCATTTCTCATACTTTTTCTATCCCCGAAAAGTTGATGGAACTTCGGACGAACGCTCGCCTCCACGAAAGCACGGTCGGTCAATCTTCGGTCTGCTGACATTCCCATCAACGTTGAGAAAGTGAATTGCTCGACCGTGCATCTTAGTTGAAGGGCTGTATTGTCCAAAGACAAGACAGCTCTGTCCAATCTATTTACGCGTCTGGGTTTTTGCGCTTCCAGTTGTACCATTAGGTTTCTCTTGGAAAGTGAGAGTTATCTGGTCGTACCAACCCTGGAGAGCCACTCAATCATGTCTTCTGGTACGGTTTAGCTCGCGACGGGCCCCCTTCACTATCAACATTGTTATTCAATCTGATCAAACGGTCAATTAACTATTTTAATAGGAACAGCACAGGGGCCTCTGACGAGTGCCAACGCCAATGGCGGTACGCCCGGCCAAACAACTGCTGAGCCGACGCCGACTGCCCCCACCACTTCCTCGACCACCTCATCGACAACTTCTACTACGTCCACCCCGACAGAACCGTCGACGACTAGCACTACAAGTAGTACAAGCACTTCAAGCACTTCATCCACCACGACTGCGCAGACCACACAGTCCACCAGCTCCGAGACCTCTCGAACCCCCGAGACCGTCGTCACATCTATCGCTACTGCACCACCTCCCAATACAAATACTGCCCCGACGACCATCTACGTTACTTCGACGGAATCTACGTCTCAAACTCTCCCGACCGGAAATTCAGCCAATGGAGTGACAACTACATCATCTGGATCGTCCGCGACTGCATCGTCTACAGGAGGAAGCTCGGGAGGTTCCGGACTCTCTGCTGCTGGCACAATCGCTGTGGCGGTAGTCGTACCTGTCGTCTCTGTGGCTTTGATCATCCTGGCTGCCTTGTACTTCTGGCGCAAATGGAAGGCGAAGAAAGCGGCGGAGGAAGAACGAAGAAAAGAGGTGGAGGAGTACGGATACAATCCAAACAACGATCCGACACTACCGCCCATCACGGCCGGCGCTGCATACGAACCCAAGGAGGACGTATCTGGATATCGGGGATGGGGAACGACCTCCGCTGGCCGCAAAGCATCGACGAATTTG
This sequence comes from Scortechinia acanthostroma, assembly GCA_011319215.2. NCBI lineage: Eukaryota > Fungi > Ascomycota > Sordariomycetes > Coronophorales > Scortechiniaceae > Scortechinia > Scortechinia acanthostroma. Next base: position 61,553 of record JAABUG020014435.1, read on the forward strand.
TCGAGTGGCGCGGGGGCGGGATTAGCTATGTCGGAAGCTGACAGTGCGCCTGGCTATCATCACGCTGCAACTCCAAGTGATGGAACCATCCAATTTTCCGAGGGACAGATACCAGAAACCGAACCAATCGGGGTTTTGGGAGCTGCTCCTGCAGCTGCCAATAACCGCACCTCCGATATCCACCGTGGTCCGTCCAATGCTTCGTCTGCTTACTCCGCAGCCAATAGATCCGAGGCCTCGGAAGAAAGCCATATGTCTGCCACACATCCCAATGCTGCCTTCTACGAGGATAATCCATACTATAGTGATATGCAAGGGCAGTATGGGGCTTATGGAGACGGTCCATATGTCCCAAATCAGCCTGTGATTCGAGATGTCCAGGCCCGGCGCAATACGCGGATCGAGAACCCGGCAGTCTTCCCGAGACAAGGAAACGCCGGCATCGCCCAGAACTTCTGAAAGAATGATATGAAGCATCTGTGTTTTTGCCGAATATGGTAGGGTCCTAGCATCTTGTGCCGTCACCATTTAATCTCCTTCAATCACAATTCGCCATTCCTGTTTTCTTTGCTCAAAATCGGTCTTCTTGGACTTACTTATCACTTCCCCCTCTCATCATTTTCATAGCCCATCCTTTGAGGATTTTTCCATGATTCCTTCGCTCGATGTGTCTTTTGTTTAACTGTTCGCTTATGTTCATGAGACCCTCTATTCCCGGTCCCAAAGCACCGTCTTTTTTTCTTGTTTTCCTTTTCAGCTTTATACACCGCTGGTCCTTCTGGGCTCTCTTCTGGCCGCTTGCCTGCGGTTGCTTTGCATTTTGATTTGATATCCGAGATATTGGAGTCTCTGAACCGGCTCCAGACGTGCATGAACATCTCCAGTTCCATGGTTAGCTGCGCTTCATGTTATTCTTTGATATTTCTGGACCGAGTTTATGGCGGTCGTCATACTGCTTGCATCTTACCTTTGTATATTTTGGTGCAATGGTTCTGTAATTGCTCTGTGAGAGTTGCACATTAAAATACATACAGTGTCCACTTCGTACATTGGTCAGCCATGTCCGTTGTATATTGCTTGCCTTCGTCGCTTTCTATGGCCAGAGTGGAGTCTTCAAGTGCGGTGAAAGATCACCATCGTCCACTAGCTACTAGGCTCCAGCTCCACTACCGGTGTAGTCAACAGCCTAGACAGACAATCGGCGAGGGATAAGTTATTCAGGCAGTAAACTACATAGGACATAGCGAGGAGCTGTCTATGAGAAGGCCAGATCTGCCATAAGTAGTTAATCTCCTGGCTACTGATCAGTAGTATTAAATATACCAAGCAGGGATCAGCGCAGCGGCGGCAACAGCATGAACTATGGAGAGTTTAAAGTAGATACTACTAAGACTCCATAATATGCACTCTGACATCAGATGAGGATCAGAGATTTGAATATCCCGATGATTGGCTTGAGACCCAGTGTCACACTGTACCTCTCTATGTTATCTGTATAGACGTCATATAGAACGGCAATCTGCAGAGAACGGAAACTATCCGTACTATGGAAAGGTAGGTATATGTTGCCAAAATAAATTACTGGACCTTCTTAGAATGCATTGTCTATACAAATCATCAATTGGAGTGTAGCTAGCCCGGGTCTGCTCATCCCTGGTAATCGGATATTTGCTTAGGTTCCAACTGACCCATCTGGACGGAATACTTGCATTGATGACAAGTATTACATAGGTCTAGAGAGGTATACCATACAAGTTATGAGGACGGCGATATGTGCTCAAGGGAATTGCATGACTCGGATGATCAGATCACGAAGCGCCCACTCCAAGTAGCTACGTCCTAAAAGTGGTGGCTACAGAGGAAGGGACCTGATGTCTCAGACGACCGCCGCGTCTAGCAGGCCGAATGAAGCGAGAGCGCCCCATAAGGTAGATACCTATATTTTCCGAGAGCCAGAGCTGCCAGGGAGATTCGGCAGGACACGTTGCCGTCGAACAGCCTATGGTTGGTGTCCGTCACTAGGTACTCTGAGTAAGTCAGCAACAAGCAATTAGAGTCAAAAAGGAATAGTTTCCTTGATCGGCTACATTAGCTGTCTGGTGTGGCAGCCCTCGATCCATACATCAGAGAAATCCGACAGATGCTGTCCGTTCACCCGGTCAGAACGTGGGCAGATCTGCTGTGGTGATTGGCTTCTGCATTCAAGCTACCCAGAAGTCTCCACTCTCTTGTTCGGACTTAGTAAGGGCGTTAGTACATACCTTAGTTTCTCCTGCCCTGCGGCGCGAGCTTAGGTACTCCGTAGATACTGGTACCTTGTTCGCTATCACTCATAATAATCGCCGTCAAATCTTCTCAATTTTCCTAATTATTATATATTATTATTATTATTCTGCATTATTCAATTCTTGTTCCAACTTGCTTTAACCCCTCTAGACAAGCGGGGTCAAAAAAAGCCCCTCCCATAGCCATTGTTAGCCCGCAATTGCCAGCAAGTCCCCAATGACGAGGTCCGGCCTACTGATTACTACTATTATTATTTGACACTTGACGGCATTCTATAGACATTACCCCCCGAACTGTCTCTCGTGCTCTTTCCTTCCTACTCTTGGTCTTCAACGCAGCAGGGACCCTTGCGACAGATGTCCGGCTTCCCGCTCTTCCATTTCTCTTGATTCTCTGGCCCGGTCCGGATGTGTGCATTCTTGATTCTCTCCGCCTTCGAGCTCGGAACTATCACATTGTGAGGATACGTTTGCCCCCTCAAGCAGTGGCCTATCATTTGTATAACCGGACAACACCTACCGATATTGTTTCTATTCCTACTACTACATACCGCCACTGACGATTTCGGACTGTCCTCTTGACCCACTCGGCTATTCGTCCTCATCCTCCTCGGTCGTCGTCTCGAGCTCAGAGAGGGGCAGGGATTTCCCTCATCCTTTCCTCCCGGGTTGACCTGTTCATCCCCTTCTTCTGGTTCGTACGCGACCAATTGACAGTGTACGATCTGCTACTGCCCATATCTGGGTTGGTCGTTGTTCGACACTGATCGCCAGTCAGGGTATTCGCCGGTTCAAGAACCATTCACTTCCACACAAGAACTTCTCAAGATGTAGGTTCCGTCGGCGCACTAGGAATCCCCTTTTTGATGGCGCAAGTAATATTTCCTCCGGGACGTTTACGGAGCTGATCATTATTCTCGATACATAGGAAGTTCGGGAAGCAGATTCAACGAAGGCAGCTCGACCTTCCGGAGTACGCCGCCAGCTTCGTGAACTACAAGGCTCTGAAGAAGGTCGGTCCATTTTCAGATGCAGACGGTGACTTCCTTATTGCTGACTGGCTTTCTGCGAATAGCTCATAAAGCAACTGAGCGCGACGCCCAAATTGCCCGCGCAGGCTACTGTTGCAGGACAGCATGCCCCCGATGCGCAGGCCGCCCTTCGCGCAAATAAGGAGGTGTTCTTCTTTCGACTCGTATGGATTTGCACAACGAGCCATGTGACGAATACTCAGTAACCGTCAATATAGGAGCGTGAGATTGAAAAAGTCAACACCTTTTACTTGCAGAAAGAAGCCGAGGTTCGAATGATCTGTCCTATCGGGCAAAACTCGTGTCCCTACATGGAAATGGCTGACCGGAGGATAGTTCTCTTTGCGCTTGAAAACCCTTGTGGACAAGAAACGAGTTGTTCAGTCTCGGGCAGTGTCGCACTCCAAGGCTCCAGCCAACTTCGTGGCCTTGATCGAAGGGTTCCAACAGTTCGATGGCGACTTGAACAAATTACAAGTGAGTGTGCCTGACTGGAAATAGTTTTTTTCAGCGCTCAGGTCCTAATACGTTGTATTTTTCTGCGATAGCAATTTGTTGCAATCAATGAGACTGCCATGTCCAAAATTTTGAAAAAGGTTCGTCACTCAAACAGAGAGGTTGACAGCATACTGGAAACGGCGAAACTGACTATATGTAGTGGGATAAAACATCAAAGGTTGGAACGACTTGACTCTCTTTGCATTCGGTGCTGCCCTTTTCTCCGTGTCCCAGACTCACGAAAATCGTTTTGGTAGTCTCGCATGAAGGAGCTGTATCTCCATCGAGCCGTCGAAGTACAACCCTGTTTCAATCGAGACGTTTTGCGTGATCTTTCAGACCGAGCAACGACAGCCCGCCTGGAACTCGAAGCATGGGCGGAAGGCGAAAATATCCAGTTTGATACAGCCCGTCCAGCTGACCGGGTCGGTCCCCCGTTTGGGACGGACGAGGAAGATCTCGATGCGCAAATCCTGCAGTCTGCCACTACCGGCAATCTGCAAACACTACGCGAGTGGGCTACAAAGCTTCATACTGCCCCCGATGGCCGGGACCGTGCAACCCGTGCCTTTCTCTCAGCGATCAACGAATACTCGGATGAAGTGATTGCAGTTCTTCTGGAGAGTGAATTGGTTGATATCAATGCCGAAGATGATATTAATGAACGAAATTGCTTACATGAGGCCGCTATTTCAGGGCGAGAATTTGTTTTCAAGACAGGTGTCGCAGCAGGGGTCGATGTGTCCAGGTCAGATGTGTATGGCAGGATTCCTCTGCATTATGCTTGTATGCATGGTCGCGTTGATATGGTGCGCGAGCTGTTGGCTGCTGGTCCTGATACAGTTGACACCGCGGATCACAACAATTTCACACCGTTGATTCATAGCATCGTCAAGGATCAGTTGGCATGTGCTGAGCAGCTTCTCCATCACAATGCTCGCATTGGACCGGCATCAGAATCAGACCATATTCCTCTCAACCTCGCCTGCCAGCACGGATCAATCCCGATAGTCAAAATGCTTCTCGAACGGAATGCCCAACTGCTTCCCGACGCAGAGGGACTCTACCCTCAGCACCTGGTTGCACGTGCCTCCCAAACCCCAGAACTATTGCTTCTTCTCAAACAGCACGGAGCTGATATGGACCAGAGGGACAAGTTGTATCAATGGACACCGCTTTTCCACGCAGCGAGTGAAGGTTGTGTTAATTGTTTGCGCACCCTACTAGAACTGAGGGTCGACGCCAGTGCTGTCGATGAGAAAGGACTGTCCGCGATGTACTATGCCGCATGGGAAGGACATCTGGAATGCATGCTCCTTCTGTGGTCTCATCGTAGTGAGTCACAATTACCTCAAAGGCCCCTCGATATCCTCAATGGCTTGAGGTTACAAGAACCAAGTTCCACCGCCATGAATCACGACCTAGGAGCCTCGGGTGACATGGACACTGCTGATGGCATTCCCGACCTTTCCCTGCCCCCACCCATCATTCCTTTGAGACGCTACGGACACAACTTCCTGGATAAGAAGGTATTCGTCCAAATTCTATTCGAGCCAGGTAGCTCAGGCTCGCTTTGCTTTGACCAAGCAGGTCGCCATCCTGCTGCTCGGTTAACCATTTCGTCGAAGCTCTCGGATTTAATACCTCGCACAATCATGCTGCCTATTCAGGAAGATTCGAGGACCATCTCATTTCACGTCGATAACCTAGAATCATTCGCTGTTGATTTTGAGGTCTTTCCTACCTTTGGTTCGAAAGTGATTGCGAAAACCGTCGCTTTACCTACCGTGTTCAGAGCTGAGAAATCCAGTACCGGATCGTGTACTCTGCCACTCTTTGATCCTAGACTACGCTCAATCGGCCAGTTACGGTTCGGCTTTCAAGTCATCAAACCTTACCATGGTGACCCTCTCGAGATTACGCACTTTGCGACATATTGGAAGGCGACCAGTGCGCTCGACTCTGAACACAATGGCCTCGTGACAGGATCTAGCTTATCTGGGGATCATGTTCAGTTATTTGTACAGCTCACCAGGGATAGAGTACCTGTGCTTTACCCGCGATTCACCATTCAGCATCATAATGTGGAAATACCAATCTGCCACCTGTCATTCAATGAATTCAAGTCGGTCGGCGCTGAAAGGGGCGTGAATCAAGCCGAGACGATACAGTTTCTGAAAGAGAACGCTACCAACAGTATTGCACAAACCCATCGTCTTCTTGCCGCATCCTTTTTCTCCTTGCGGGAAGTACTTCGGCATCTTCCGATCAGCGTCAGCGTCAATCTGTCTATTCTCTATCCGTCACCTGCCGAAGAACAAGACCTGAATATGACATCTCTAGCCGACGTCAATAGCTTCGCGGATGCCATCCTGACTGAGGTATTCGATCATGCGCGTGTTGCAAGAGACCAAAATCCGGACTTCTTACGTTCTGTGGTCTTTACCTCGTATAATCATAATATATGTACAGCCCTTAACTGGAAGCAGCCGAACTGTAAGTGATTGCCATCGCGCATACCTTTGTTTCTATGGCTAATCTTGAACTCCGTCTATTAGTTCCTGTACTCCTTTGCAATGATCTCGGCCAAATTCGGGACCTGGCTAGGGATATTGGTTCCTTGCCAGATGTTGACAGCAGTGGCCGAGCGTCAATGTCAATCAAGGAGTCAGCACGTATTGCGCAGAGCAACAACTTCATGGGCTTAATATGTCGCTCTAGTCTTCTGGTACGTCATTATTCCACCTTTCATTACCACGTACCCGCAACGTCAAACATGACATTCGGCACCAAAGAGAGTGAGAGATTTGCAGCTAACATAACGTCCCTGACGTGCTATAGAATGTTGTTCCAGCTCTTGTGGAAACAATCAAAGGCCTTGGTCTTGTCCTTGTAGCCGATACGTCCGACGAAGATGAAGAACCAGAGAGAAAAAATCCTCTGGCGGCTGCTGATACGATGGGCGTCGCCGAGTGGGCTTACCGAATGCCTGATGGTGTCAACGGTGTTATGAAAGCCAACGGCATTCTGAGATTCAACGACATGATTGACATGTAATGTTCTGTTTCTTTGTCTCTTGTCTCGATCAGTTATATTATCTTCCATATTTTCGCCATCTTTGGTCAACCTTGGGTGGGTGTCCATTGAGCCGTTGTAGACATGTTATTGCTTTTATTCCCCCGAGGGCTTTTGACTTCATTTGTCGCTAGCTCGTTGTTTTCATCATCTTTCTACTGCTTGGCGTCCCGGTGTCTCTTTCTATCTATGGAATCGCTTTTGTATACCGGTCAATGCCCGTCTATATCATTTTCTGCTTTTCTTCTTTTGCATATCTACCCTATTGGTTACTGTTCAACAGCATCGCTTGAGAGGAATACCCCGGCTGGAAATGTACAAGGGAGCAAAATATGGTGACGTCTCTTTGATATTAGATTTGCAACTACAACCATTTATAGTATTATACACCTTCTAGTCTCACAATTCGCTATGCCAATAAGAATAAAGAGTAGAGAAGACAATATTTGCAAAGACATGATCATTTTCCACGGTAGAAAATGACCTAGTGCTCAACGACGTGTTCGAGAGGCACTTTGCAAGGAGTGATTCCGGACCTTACATGCCCCTTGGCCTCCGCTTGGCGAGGTCCCACCCCCATACTCTTAGGACCTTGACGACTTTGGGGGTGATAGCGGCGGTGAGAGGTACGCGGATGAAGATGAGACTCTTGTGAACGGCATATGCCAGAGCGAGCTGAGTCCACAGACCTGCGCAAAGGAAAGAACATACGGATCAGCGGAAGTTCGGAAAAGAGACAGGGTTCAAAACAAATTGGGGGACAGCATACTGGCTGCGTCACCATTATTCTTCTTCTGAGCTTCTGGGGCAGCCGAGGCCTCGTCCTGGCTCTGTTCCTCCGGTGCAGACTTTACTCCGAATAAGCCTTTGACTGTTTCGACGACGACATGTTCATAGTGGCCTATTCGTTCTGCGCCCAGATGCCGGACCGCAATGTAACAGAAGGGAAAGTCCATGGCTGATAACAACAGGTAAACACCCAGCCCAGCCCAGCCATACTCTCGGGACAGCTTTTTCAGCCGCTGAGACAGTGAGCCCGATTCAGCCGGCCGTGCCGATTGATTCGCCTTCGATGAGTTGAAGCGCCGGAAGGTTGACCGTTGCAGAGTGCTGGAGGGATTGTATGTGAAATTAGTAGTTGACCCCGATCGGCGAGAGAAGAATCGATATTGCGGATTTGGCTTCCAAGCGGGGGAGGAAGCAAATGCCCGACGAGAAGAGAATGAAGCAACTACATTTGGCGTGAACAGCGTCTGTGAAGATGTGGCATTCTTTCTGACAAAAGGTGAGGGCGCATGGCCGGCTTGGCCGATGATGTGCGAAAACCACCGCGGTGTGGATATGAATCTCAAAGACATGATTATTAGGGAACTGAAGGAGCCAAGCTGTTGATCAATTGCTTTAAAAGGTTGAAAAGACAAGCTGAAGAGCGCTTGCGAGGAGTTGATGCTTCCACTCTCAATGACGTGCCACCAAGGGAAAAAAATAATAAGTTACCAATTGAGGATTCGATACAGTTTCCGGTGCTCGGCGTGCCGATACGTCCGGCCGCCGGGACTGACATGCCTACTCTGCATGATTCTATTAATTGTGCAGGCGACGGATACACCTGGATTACGACTTCGCCCGGACTTAGCATGATGAAAGTCCGTTCCAATAACTCGCTTCCATCGGGACCGTTCCTCTATCATCTCTACTAGCTCTTGGTGGGAGATCCTCCCAGTAAGAACTCCCATTGGCTGTTTGTATATTTACCCGATATTGACACCTCAGGCACAACACTCTTGACCGCCTTAAGCCTTCTCCGTACGCTCTCCGCAGTTGGGAAAATCTCAAAAGAAAGCCGAAGGATGAGGCTGTTTTGATCATCATTCAATCACCATTCAAACGGTACTCATCATGCCGCCTCGACTGTCAAGGAAGCTGACGCAGCTTCCCATATTCTTCCTGGGTCCTCAATCGCTCACTGTCACTGGCAATGTGTCTGTACGAACTTTCGGCATAAAATCATTAAATCCACCTAAACCCTCTCGGTTCAATATCGGTCCCGAATTACCTGTGCTCAAGTCGACGACTACAGCTGCTTTGGAACGCAAGGCGAATACCCTACCTCTTCGGACCGGTGCCATCGCTATCAAGAAAGGAATGACCGCTGTATACGATGCCGAAACGGGGAAACGCATCGCTTGCACTGTTCTGCAGCTCGATCGAGTACAAGTCATCTCGCACAAGACAAGACAGACGCATGGATATAATGCGGTTCAGCTCGGTGCCGGTTGGAAGCATGCCAGCAATGTGACGAAGTCGCTTTTAGGCCATTTTTCGACCAACGGCGTCTCGCCAAAGAGACACATTTACGAGTTCCGAGTCAAAGATGAGAGCGGCCTCTTACCTGTTGGCCAAATAATCAATGCAGACTGGTTTCAGGAAGGTCAGTATGTCGATGCCCGGTCCAACTCTAAGGGTAAAGGGTTCGCCGGTGTGATGAAGCGACACGGCTTTCACGGTCAGGACCGCAGTCACGGTGTCAGTTTAACCCATCGGTCGCTTGGTTCAGCGGGTCCTAGTCAAGGTGGTGGTTCCAGAGTGTATCCCGGAAAGAAAATGGCGGGAAACATGGGTAATGAGCAAAATACTGTGCAGAACTTGAAGGTCCTTAAGGTCGACGCAGAGAACGGAATTGTCGTTGTCAACGGTATGTTTTGTGCTACCCAAAGTTCGATACAACATTGTTAAAAGGCCGATATTAATCTTGTTGCAGGTTCCGTGAGCGGGCCCAGAGGGTGCGTTGTCAGGATTCAGGACGCTATCAAAAAGCCCTGGCCAGAGGTTGCACCTGTATCCGAATCGGCTGCATAGCCCACGAGGAGATATTGAAGTCTTGATCCCTTCAATGTACTATTACACTATCCTGTTTCTAGAGCGGCGTCTGTATATGATACATAAATGATATCCTGTTTGGCATTTCCTCCGAATCATTCGAACGGATCTCTCCCCACGCTATAGCCGATGGAGCTGACAGTCCGAAGCCCAAGAACGCCTAATCCAATGCATGAAGATTAATCCAATGTACAAACCTATGAAAATCATGTGCGACAGTGATCCTTGGTGGAGTTCTATGTTCGAATGATGGCTCAATTGCCCTGGCGAAAAGGGTCGGTATCAGGCTCAAGTAGCTGCACGACTTGACCGTCCTCAGTCTCTAGACTCCATTCTTCGGTGCGGAACTGTCAGTTGTGAGACCTGTTAGCTGACGTCTTGAAAGTAGTGTATGAGGCAGAGTCACGCACAAAGCTCATGCGGTCCGGCCTAATGCTTCGGAATCGCATTTTTCCCTGACCCTTAGTCCCCTTCACCCAGAAAGAGATATCAATACGACCATGTAGCTGATTCATTTCCCCGCTAATCCACGGTATCTTCTGAGCAAAGTAGATTTCCTCTCCCAGGATTTCCCGCGCACGAGGTGAAGTTCGAAGGGCATATAGCGTGCTGCTCACGACGCTCGAAGACGACTTCTGGTAATTAAATATGCCAAGCATTGCAGCTCCCACGACTACCACAAATATCGGCAGCGTCTTGATCCATCGGCGCTTCTCACTATTGATAGAAGGAAGCTCTCGATCCGCCCGTCGCTCCATCAAAGGGCCCGAGTTGGCCTTGGGCGCGGGGATAAGAGTGCGGTGAGGAGGCATATTGCGGCGACGAAACAGGAAGGCTCGTGGGATGCCAATGCGCCTTTGCGCAGCATGGAGCACCATTGTCAGATCAGTTGTGAAAGAACTAACAGGAGTTGAGAAAGACCGAGTATCAAGTAGGCAACTTTCATGCAGTGTGCGGTAGCCCAGGTGGTAGAATGTTTTGCACCAGCGACTAAAAGCAAAGTTGCCAAACAAGACAAACCAATCCTCCGAGATCCTAGCCAGTGGTTGTACGTCATGCTGGATCTTCCTAGGAGCTCCTTCTCCTCTGTTCCCAAAGAGTTGCCTCAATCTTCATGCTACGGCACCGGTCAATACAGCTAGACATCTGATTCATGGCTACTACAAGACTTCGCAAAGCGTTTCGCTACCCTGGCGAGTCAGGCGATGAACAGGGCCGAGAAGAGCTGGACGAAGAGGGTCTGTTCTGTGTCTTTTCATCATCGTATATACTATATACTGATAGGCTTGTAGAACAAGAGCTCGTAATTAGACAATTACAGGCACAGAATGACAAGCGGAATTCTGAGTATACTGTGAAACTCCTCTTTCCTCGTTGACGTTGTCAACGCAGAAATCATAGCTAAACATCTTACGATGATGCATATAGACCATCTTCTCGGTCATTCCGCTCTTGTCAGCAACGATATACGTCCCACCGATTGTCTCAAACTCATCAACTTTATCTGAACGGCTTCTCTCCATCCTATGTGTCATTTCTCTGTTGTTGACGGCCTATACTATGAAGTATCATGCAATCGAGCGTCCAGACCCCAAAGGGAAAAGGCCGATGGCAAAGACAGACCTCATCACGTCTGCCCATAAATATGCCATCCCTGCTAACGTCGCATTGTGTGCATTATTGGCGCTTGTGTCTATCGTCGCCTCTGCGACTACCGCCGTCACATATTTCATTCCGGCAGGTGAGTCTCCGGCCCGCCGCCATCTTCTGACCGACATATTCTGGCCTCAAGTACGAGAGCTCATGCGTCACAGCAATACTCGCGACCATTTTGATAGCGCGGAAAGTAATGGCGTCGGTCGACATCAGGCATCTTGAGAACCTCCGCTATGATTACAAGGGCGCATAGGCGAATCTTGTGGATATGGAACGATTTTAGGTTCACTTGTTCGTCTCTGAAAGGTCTTGTTTCTGTCACTAACATATTCTGTTTGTAATCAGCGACAATAGGGAGCATGCTTGGAGGTCAGAAATGTGCTCAAATCCCAACGATAGAGCTGGGCCTGAACATCCAACGTCCTTGCATACCACCTGGATAGTGATTTCCAGACACTGAGTAGATTAAACTTCACTTATTGAATCGTACCACGACTGGTTTGTCATACACGCGTCTGAGCTGTCCTAAAACGTTCAATTGGGATCAAGACGAACCAGATACGTTATGGTTCTCTCCCGTTTCAAGACTCCTCTTTCTCTTTCTCACGGAGTGATGGAATCTGGCGGGGTAAGAAGCGAGCCACTTAATTGCTCCAATGCGGGATCTACTGGTATGTCCCCATAATCCGTCGTCGGCGCGGATACTCGAGGAGATTCCTCCAACTGAATATGGTATTCAATCATAGCCTGTTGACGCTTTTCGTCTGCCTCTTTTTGATGCTTCTTCAGTCTTTCTATCTCATCGTCGCCTGCTTTTTTCAGCCACCTGAGATTTGAATGCCGGAAGTCGACCAAGCTTTCCACGCTGCGAGGATCCGCTATTTTCCTTGTATCATGGCCGAGTAGCGTACAGGTTGGTTCGAATGGTTTCATCGAGGGATCTCGACGACATGCAGCGCAACTGCAAATCTTTTGGCATCTAGGGCACATCCAGCGATACACTGCCATGGTTTCTTGTGGTTGAATATTGAAGGCTCTGAACAGACTACCATAACAGTAGTTTTGGTTGCAATAGTCGCAAGAAGCGAGTTTCCATATCGGCTCAATATACTTGCAGATGTGGCAGCGACCACCCTCTTCAGATTCGTGGCTGAGTTTAGTCTTCCTCCGTTTCCGAGCGGGGCTTTCTGTATCGCTCAAGTTGTCCTCGATCTTTCGCGTCACTGGTTTGGTGATATCAACCCACGGTCGCCTTTTCAATTCCTCCTGGCACATCTCAGCTAGCGTTTTCTTGCCGTAGCGGGCTCGCTCCTCAGCGAGAGGCCAGAATATCTGACCGTTCAGATTGCTGTTGTTGAGCCGGCATATTTTGTCTCGCCAAGTTTCATATTCCCCGGTCAGCTCGCTCCAAGGAAATTGCTCGGCCCACTTTAACCTCGAGAGGCAAGCGCAGCTTCTGCCCATGACATAACATTCCATGCAGATATCGTAGGGGTCCTCGCCATCGGCAGTCTGTCCACCCGCGCACCACGGGCAAGTCAAGAATCGATTGAAAACATTGCACCTGCAGTATGAACAGGTGATGTTACTGTCAAAAGGTATGTATTCGACGTCCTTCTCTTCCGCTTTATCCTGTGAGAAGCTCTCAGATAGCAAAATCTGGGTATACAGTGCGAAAAGATGCTCAAAGTCTTTGAGTAACTGTTGCTGCTTGCTATCCATACTTTTCGCATCGACTTCCTCGAGGAGCTTTGAGTAATGCTCAAGTGAATAGAACACAATTGCCTTGTTCTTGTACTGCTCATCCCGGCAGACCATCCTAGCATGAGGAAGGGCTTCACTCAAGGCTAGGCTCAGAGTTTCGACAGTAGTCCGATTCCAAGCTACTTTCATCGTCCTGGTTCCTCG
>JAABUG020016653.1:0-74801 GCA_011319215.2 Scortechinia acanthostroma
GAGATGATGCTGATGAGCCTAGTTTGATACTTGCCATGCGACCCTGATCAGTACTGCCGGTCGCAAAGGACCCGCTAGATTGATGAGAATTCGTCGACGATGATCCTGACGTCTTTCTGCGCTCATGGCTGTTGCCGGTGCTGAATTGCACAAGAAGCGGGGATGAAGGCTGGGAAGGACGGCTCGGAGAGGAGTTGGCTTGGCTCAAGCTGGAAGGTGACGACGGTCGGTTGTTGCCTGTATTATGAGACAAGGTCCGTTTTAGTGGCATCGGCAATGGGCTGCCCTCCAGCGAAGGGCCAGCCGGTGCTGAAGAACCCTGTGTTGGTGGAATTGCTTGAGCGATCGAAGAGCTGTATTGGCGTTGTTGGGCCTGCAAAGCCTCCTGGCGTAGCTTCTGAATGACATCCTTGTTGGCCTTTTCGAGCATGGGGAGATTCTTGAAGGAAAAGCTGCCAAAGTCATCGGCCAAGGCTGGCTCACTCAGTCTCCTGCTACGCGAGTCACGGACATGCGGGGGAATGTGGAGAGGCATCAAGGGCCGCTTCATCGAATTGACCTGCGAGCGAACCTTGAACAACGCGTCGTGAGGGCGGTCTGCTGCTGTGGCAGGTTGCGAGGAATGCCCTTCCTCTAATTCTTCGGTAAAGGGTTGTAAAGTGGCGCCACGGGCGTCGAAGTACTCGGTGTCTTCGGGATTCTCAAGATTCGGTACGAACTGTGCTTTATCTTCCAGCAGAGTCTCCCAGTTGATATCGGAGAACCAAGGGTGGCTGCGAATTTCCGCCCCTCCATTCGGGAATTTGTCATCAACGTTGGCTCCGATGCGTTCGCGAGGATCTAAAGTCATAAGTCTGTTCATGAGATCGATGGCTTCCTGGGATGCTAGCTCTTCCGCCTCATCCGGCCAGTTGATTCTCCGGTGTAGGATATTCTCGAACACTTCGTCTGGAGTCGGTGCGTTAAATGGAGGGTAACCGAAGAGGAACTCGAACATGATGCAGCCCAAGGACCACCAATCGCTCATCTCGTCTTGGCCTAGACCATTAATAGTCTCGGGTGCCAGATAGTCTGGAGTGCCGACGAATCGTCTGTTATGATCGTCGGGGTCAAAGAGTGCCATGAGGGGCGGCATCATCGACTGCTGGGGCGGAGTACTGTATGGTACCGAGTTGCTTAAGGTCGGCTGAAGGGGATACAAGCGGGGAGACTCGCCCGCTTCACTCTGACTCTCTTCTTCGGTTACGCTACTGGACGATGGGACCGGAACAGGCAAGGAAGATTGCGGTAAAGAAGATGCGGTCTCGTTGCCCTCGGTAAGAGAGAAAGTTCGGAATATAGCACTCAGGTTTTCGCTGCCACCACTGTCACTGCGGTAGCCAGATGCCCGACGCGACTGTTGGCGACTGAGACCGCTCTGGTTAAGGCTGAAGTAGGATGGCTGGTTCAGGCTGCCAGCGAGGTCGGGGGTCATGAGTGGTGTCGATCCTGGTGAACCAGGGGCCTGAAAATCGAACGACGCCGACCGAGAGGAAGCAATAGATGTTGCGCGAGGGAAGGGACCCTGCTTCAAAAGGTCGGGCGCTGGTTCGTTCAAACTCTTGAGGACGCGCTTCTGGCGCCCGACCAAGCCCATACGAGACAGGCCGAAATCTGTCAGTTTGAGGTGGCCTTTTTGGTCGATCAGTAGATTGTCCGGCTTGAGATCACGATGGACAATGCCCCTGCTATGCAGGTGTTCTACTCCGAGAACCACCTCAGCTATATACTTCTTGGCCCAGTCTTCTGGGAGCCCGCCCAGGACTTTGACAAGGGAAGCACAGTCGCCACCATTCAGATACTCCATGACCAGATAGAGATAGTCTTTGCTCGAGAACGTCCAATAAAGTTTTGCAACGAAATCGCTTTCCCCCTGCCACATCATGATGGCACGTTCAGCCTTGACATTAGTTACCTGATTTTTGGCAACCATGTCCGCCTTTTTGAGGACTTTGATCGCGAAGTATTCCCCAGTCGACTTCTTCTTGGACAGATAGACGCTGCCAAAGGCACCTTTGCTAATAGGTTTGATGATCTCGAAATCTTTGATCGAAGGGGGCGCTGGACGGGGCTGAGGCTGACTCGCAGATGACAGATGAGGAGAAACAGGGGGCTTCGTCACATCAGACGAAGTCGCTGATGACTGACGTCGATGATGGCGGTAGTGATAATTCGCCAATTCACTTGCGTGAGTGGAAGGCGAAACTATGGGCGACGGCAGGCTTTCAGCGCCGCTGGAGAGCCGAGGTTTGGGCATGCGTAAGGGCGAGTGAGGATTCGACATTCTGGCGGGCGATTGCTGGCGGCGAGGGGAGCTGGACAACCCCGGGAGCACCAGGCTTCTACGTTTTCTCTCCAAGCTCCGGTCGGATGCTGGAGATTCAGTCCGTACGGCTCCGGTAAAAGCAGAAGAAAGCACACTGCTATCGCTCATTTCGCCCGC
Organism: Scortechinia acanthostroma; assembly: GCA_011319215.2. Lineage (NCBI taxonomy): Eukaryota > Fungi > Ascomycota > Sordariomycetes > Coronophorales > Scortechiniaceae > Scortechinia > Scortechinia acanthostroma. Next base: position 2,483 of record JAABUG020016653.1, read on the forward strand.
ATCGAGGTCTACCATCGAAAGCCCCCGACGAGAAGGTTGAGATGTACCTAATAATCCCGCTGCACTCCTATGCGATCGGGGAGTAGGACATTCCATCGGGCTGTTTGATCCTGTAGAAACGGCAACCGAAGAGGATCGACCTTCGGTGGGCGGAAGCTGGCAGCGTTCGGATGCATTGCGCATAGACATGGTCAATGCGGACATCGACGGAGTTGGCTGCCGGGTCACAGGCTGCGGTGACAGGGGAGGTGCGACGGCAGCACTACTGTCATTAGCCGTCGCAGAGGGAGCAGCAGCTTCTTCAGGCGGGAGTTCATCGTCCGATGGGCCAGTTGAATCGCTCAACTGGCCGGCAGCGATACGTTCAGCCTTACTAAGGGCAGCTGCAATACAGTCCTCCACCATCACCGTATACTCGATGCGAATCCGCTCTGCGTATTCGACGATCTTGCGATGGCGGACGACAGCGTCAACTTTTGCTTTGGCGACCTGCTCAGTGTCGGCGCTTAGAGCAGCGAGACCTTGCTCCTGTTCCAATGTGTTGGAACTGGGAGATTGCCACTGCAAGACTTGAGAGATTCGAGATTCTGACTGCGGTGAGAGAGTCCGGAAATCGTCCATGCTGTCCCCGCGGGGTTCTTTGATTACGGGCATGTTGATTTCGAGAGCTGTGTCGCACAAGTCGAGAATCAGCTCAACAATCCGAGTCAACGGTCGTCGAACTGCAAATGACCGACCGCGTGAATGGCCGCCATCCGAAGCTGAATGTTCGCGGGATCGCGGGGGCGTGCCCGGAGCCGAGCTAGAGTTTGAAGCGTTTCCTGAAGATGGTGCCGAAACAACGGGTGATGGCCCAATTGCTAGTCCTTTGTACTCAGGCTGCGGTGCTGGGGATGGCGCTTGTCCCGCCAAAGGCCTGCTTTGTCGGGCCTCCAATGCATCTAGGACTTTCACGATCGCGTGACGGTGCTCGTTAAGATTTTCCTGAGCGATCTGGACGTCCATCTCTGCCCGATGTTCCTGAAGACAGAGATCGGAGTGTTTTTCGAACCACCAAGGCGTGATTTGACGCTCACAAATGCGACAGAGTACCGGATTTGGCGCAGGATACTTCGAGGGATCGGGTTCGTTCGCGGCAGCCTCAGCGAGAGTTGTCAAGTAGCTCGCCAGTACTTCAGCACCGACGCCCAGCGACTCCACCAACAGAGGAGGGAGATCAATAGTCACTTCCCGGGGTTGGTGGAACGGTCGCAGCATCCACATAGTCTGAGATCAGAACTTCGTTAGTCTGTCATTCTGCAGATTAATGCGCTATGTCGGGATTAGTGGAAACCTACATGGCCTGTCCCATCTGGCGTCCGTTCAAACACCATAATGCCCTGCCCTTCCATACTCAAGACGTCATGATTGTTGTCTATTTCCTCCGACGATTGAGCGCCCTCCGTGCTTTCTTCAGTCACCGTCTCGACTGGACGGGGCTCAGGCGAGTATTTCAGTATCGACTCGGGGCCCATCCTCACACTGAAGCGAATAAATCGACTGCGAGAGTCATCTTCCTTCATGGATTCAATAGCATCGTGGAAAGCAGTCTTATTGTCGACCAGGAAATCTGAAATCATTCGCCCTTCTAACGATTCAGGAGATGTCCCCACCACTTGCCGCCATGATGGACTGACCCATTTGATGCGGCCGTCCAGATCCAAATCCACGATGACGTTCAAGGTCTGCTCCGCCGCCTCCTTCAACTCCTCGCGTTCTTCCCGCATATCATCGCTAAGGGTCCGAGTCATCGGTGGGAATTTCGGGTCGATACCCCGAGCCTCCTGCCTCAAGGCAGTAACGGCCGGGGGAGCAAGGAACTGGGCACTGGGTACGCCATTGCCCGCCATGCTGAAAGGTCCACTCGACCGATCTGAGGACGGAGAGCGGCGTGACGACGTGTTGTGAGTGCAGCGCGCGAGGAACAATCAAGCGAGCCAAATGAATCGAAAGTGTACACTAAGCCGAGCAGAGCGTCTGCCGGGCAGAGCCGGTGCCCTCGTGTGGTGTTATGAATGCATCCGCAGGACTAACGGGCCATGGCTGGGTCGCGGGGGTACGCAGGCGAGAAGGGAGAGGATGACCTCACAGAGGACGACAGGCGTTGTGAGACAACCGTGTCTCCCAAAGCCAGTAGCAGAGGAAACGGATTGCCCCAAATGCGAACGATATAGAGTAATTTCGGTCAGATAAAAATTCAAGACCGAAGCAGGAATGAAATCGGACGGAGAATGGCGGCTATGCGGGGAATGGCGCGACGGAGAGGTGTAAACGCGAAACTAGGGTGAACGACAGAGTCAACCTCAAGAGAGGTGATTGACTCAATCAGGTTGGAATTTGAGTGGAAGCTTGAAGCAATAAATGGCAACAGTCGAAGGAAATTGATGATGGTCAGAAATAGGTAAGGTAGTTTGGCAGACGGAGTGGAAAAAGCGAGATTAGTTGAGGGTGAGCTTGGAAGGGAACGAGACGAAGGAAGAGAAAGACGAAACACTCCGACTGTAGGCGGGAAAACGCAGAAGCAGTGCAGCACTTGATACTGTCTCTATTTAGACATACTACTTATCGAGGGAAAACGGCCTCAAAACCTTTTTGATCCACTTTCATCCTACTCAGAAGTACTAGAAAAGTAGAAATACGTACAAGGTTAGCCCATAGGACGCGAAACTTAGTCTCGACATGATTCTATCCAGGAAATACAATTGGTTTGATGTTTCTGATGATGATTGATCAGCAAATAGGCGGTCCACTTGTGATAGTCGACTAGCCGATGGCACGATGCTATCGTCTTGACTATTTTCGAGTCTATCTCATGATTGCTCTCTAATGGTTAGTCTGGTTATGCCAGTCTTCGTGACTTTAGAAGTATTTTTGTTTATCCTAGGGAGCCTACTATTCATCATACTTTATCTGCTTGAATAAACATACTCAACTCTCACTGTCAATAAGAAAGGCTCAATCATCCAGGATCCTCCCACCTGGACAACTATTCTGTACATGGTTGCTTCTCTTACTGTGTCTCCCCCCTCAAGGGATACCATTCCGACCACACGACCTACCCCAACAGCCACTGGCCGCCACCTCTTGTCATTCTTCAAATAGCCGTTATGCGTTGGTTCGTCTGTGTCTATCCATTGTGGGTGGTAGATGACGCTGCGTGCATTCATCAAATATCCATGCTGTGCTAATCCCAGACCTGGTCCCTCTTCTGTGGAATCTAGATCTGCATGTCCTTACTGTGCTAGGATTTGTTCTTACTTCATAGTTTCTCCCTACACAGAAATAGCTACTAGGCACGTTGACATCCTTTTCTGGCAGTCTGTCCGTCTATTCTCTCTCCCAGGTAGAGATACACACTTGCACTACCTGCGATATCTACTGAACCTTCTAACCCACCTGCATGCGTAGACACAAATGCTCGTTGCTGATTTGATCGGGACACGCCTGCAACGTCAACTCTCGTCATCCGTTATTTTGTCCCATGGATCTCGTTGTCTTCCCCAGAGCACTTGACCTAGCTCAATCCAGGGGCATCGCCTCTTAGGAAAATAACTTTACGACTGGCATGAGACAGTGACTCTGACACTCTCCCACAGATTAGACTAGCGGATCGCCCAAGGTAGAGAGGTAAAGGACAGAGTGAGGCGAAGGACGAATCATGCATTTGTACTTATGCAAGGGTAGTACTTTTCGGATGTTTGCCTTTGTAAAGGATGAAGTAGTTGTTTATTCATCTGCCGATCGAGCCATGGTAGTCATAGCAATCACCCATGAGAAACACTCTTTTAATCTATTGGACTTGAAAAGTGTACGGAGTACGGAGTACACAGATTAATTTCGTGGCCATTGGCCACTTCGGGCGGATTGCTCGGAGATGATTCCTACTGGCCTCGAGTGTTGAACAATGTTTCGCGTGTATTCCTGGGGTATCTCAAGTTTGAAACGACCAAGTTATTCTATCGCACTTGCCATCTGGTTATAATAGATAGTATAGATATGCCACGGAGAAAGGTCATAATGATCGAATCGTACTTTCTTAGAGGATGTTGATGCGTGGTGGTGTAGGGCCTGTTGATGGTCTCTGCGGGGTAAAAGGGCGGGGAAAAGCAACTCTCCATCTGCCGCAAGCGTCCATTACTATTGTGTCGCTCACTCCCTTTAAGGTAGTTTACCTCTCTACATCCTGTGCATGACTTCTCCCACGACACATCAGATCCCTCCTTCATTACTAACCATTTACTTCTAGAAGAGTAATCAAAATGCATAATGGAGAGCGCTGAACCTGACTCATCATACTCCACCTCGCATGGCACCCAGCCAGCCCCATGATCTCAACGCCTTCATTTGACTTTCAATCCTCCAATACTCAGCAAAAGCCTATTAAGCTTATCCTCATCATCAGGACGAATTAGAACGACGCAACGACCCAAAACTTCGCTGGAATATTCTCTCACAACGTCCCCCGACCCAAACTTCTCTCCCTGCCTCACCATTAATCATTATTCCATGGATCCTCCAGGGATCTTCATCCTTCATCTCCATCCTCAGCAAGTCGGACCCTAGTCTATCTACATCGCAACGGCACTGTCCATCATTACCCCAGAAATCCTAGCCTCAAACTGATCAGCATCCTCTTTCGGAGACGAATGATATACAGCCGGATACTGGAGTATGACTGGACGAGATGGGGTCGTCTTCCTCCACATAAGCAAGGACCCCTAGTAAGTTACCTTAGGTAGGCGCTACAAATCCCATAGAACAGAACAAATACTCTGTCCTACATTCAACGTCTCTGTCAGGGATCAATTGGCCTGTTGGACTCCATCTCATGTAGTCTGGTCAAACGACGTCTCCTTCCCTAGACCATGACTGTCATCGTAATTTCCTCGATACGTGTGTTATAGACTATACAGTGATGGAAAGGATTCATGATCTTCGTCTACTTGCGTAGCCCTCGTCATCAATATATAGGTCATCGCTGATCGACTTTATCCTGCCATTTTACTCGTCCCTAGGGTAGTCCTCTTACCCACGAACCCATCCCATGCGGATATCCCCCGTGACTTCCTACTCCAGTCGACCTCCTCCACGTTTGTATGACAAAGGGATGGAATCGGCGGTTTGCGTGGATGGGTCAACGTATCCTGTCGTAACGCCATAGAGTGCTGCTGGCTGCTCTACACTGTGGAATATGGAATGCTCTTCTTGACTTGAGTCCTCAAAATACATGGGAACCATAGAACGAGGTCTAGAAGTCAGTTGATGCTATTGTGTTTTCAAAGTATACCATACACCAGATATGTATATTAGCAGGTTTTAGAGGACATCTGTTCGTAAAGCTAGACAGATCTTCCTTGCTAGAGACAGATACAGGTCAGCAAGACGTTCTGGATACATATATCCACAATAGTTCATAAATATGATCTCTACTTCTGTGGTAAAATAGTTCTCCTCCTACTCTGCTGCGTGATATCAGGCTAATGAGGAAATTATGTCGGATGCAATCTTCTCCGCAAGCATATCTGCGAATTGATTGAGTTAATTACCACAGAAGAAGGAATCCTTGCTACTTACAGACAGTAGACTGGGGATGTCCAGGCGGCAGGATGGGAAATGCACTGGCGTCGATAACCCTCAACCTACCGACACCAAAGACTCTGGCTCGGCTATCGAGGACAGCCATAGGATCGTCCTGTATTCCCATCTTGCAAGTGCATGCAGCGTGATATATAGTCATCAGTGTATTGCGAATAACCTCGAGGATTTCTGCGTCCGTCTGATACTGACTCCCGGGGAAGTACTCATCTCCCAGAACAATCGGCGCCATGGCTTCACTGTGAAACATATCACGGATACGCTTATACGCCGCAATGGCTACCTGCTGATCCGCCTCCGTTGAAAGCCAGTTTGGGTTGATTATAGGCAGATCGGAGGTATCATTCGAGGCGATGGTCACATTTCCGCGAGACGTTGGCGCAACAAGGGTGCCCAGGATTGTTGCATATTGCTTACCACCCGGAGGTTGCGAGGCAAAATTATTCGAGAAATTTCCCACGTATGCAGCTGATGAGAGGTACTGCCCGGAAAAAGCAAGTCAGTTACGCATCAACAAATCAACACATCGAGGCTACCAACCTCGATCTCCGGCCAGTCATCTGGAAACCACGAAAGGTCATTCATCGTCTGGACTGAGAAGTTCGAACGAAAGGAATCTGGGATCTTCTCAAATGCAAGGTAGTCGATGACGGGACTGGTGAGTACCCCTCCATGAGAGAATATATATTGAGCGATTTGCGATGTGAGATACCCTAGATCTGTTGGCAATTTCGTGAAAGTCTCAAGAGCTACCTGGTACGTTGGTCCGAATTGAATATGGTCCCGCATATTCTGACCTACGCCAGGGGCATCCTGAACAATATCAATGCCGTGTTCTGAAAGAGTATCGGACGGGCCAATCCCAGAAACCATCAAAAGCTGCGGAGTGTGAAATACACCTGCCGATATGATCACCTCTCGCGACGCGTTGAGGGTGAATGTTCTCAGTAAATCGCTGACTTGCACCCCAGACGCTTGCTTTTGTGGGTTGAATAGTATTCTCTTTGCCATCGTACCCTGGTATATTTTCAGGTAAGTTGATGAAGGTAATAGCGGGCTCAGAAAGGCAGCTTGCGAGCTACTCCTTGTTTCATCAGACGGTCGAATGGTAAAGCTGGCGTACTGAGCACCAAACAATGTCCCGCTATTGAAGTCCAATGTTTCGTTTATACCCACCTCTACCACACCAAGTCTCATCCAGCTCGAAAAGGGCATAGCATAAACAGGGTAAGATACTTGGAGTGGGCGTTGTCCTTCATGAGCGAAGGCATCCGGATTGTATTGCGCTGTAGCGTTCGCGGCTCGTCGCAGCGCGTCCGGGGGCGTGAACTGAACAGTCTTCTGATAATATGGCAGAGTGTTGTCAAAAGTGTAACTCTGTTCCTGAACAAGATCAGCCCAGAGCTGCATCGAGTCCCTAGTTGGTCTAGGCACAGCTATCAGTCTATTTCCTGGAATCGACAGGTAGAGGAAGAAGAGGTCTGGCTCACCTTTGGTAGGCCATAAAGTTCTGAGCTGACCTGCCCAGTTCAAAATATCAAGTCAGTAAAATATGCTGTTGTCTCGAGAAAGGCAAATAGCGCGATGCTCTTACGATCCTCCAAGACATTTGCCTCTGGGATAATGAATGTCACGGTGATTAGCACCCGGGACATTTCTAGCCACAAACTTCCAGTCAACTGCCGTGGCAGTCTCAATATCAGAGCCAGCGCCTATACTGGCGGCAGCAGGAACGGCTGCTAATGGAAACTTGACTTCGTATGTTTCCCCAGCCTCGACGAGAGCCACCCGGAGTTTCTGCTCGGCCAGACGGAATGCGAGAGTCACACCAGCAGTACCACCACCGACAACGACATAGTCAAACGTCTCGTCAAGTTCCAAAGTGCTTTCCCACAGATGGGAGAAGCCATCTGTCCAGCTTCGTCGAGCACTTGTAAGCAAGCTCAAGAAGCTGATCATGGGGATAGGGAGCTGCATTTCGATGACTGGTTGAGATAAGCAAAGTAAACAGGAGACAGAACAGCTTAATCCACACTGCTAGAAGGCAGAGGACGATGTGAAACTGTTTGGAAGTGGGATTCACAGCTGTAGTCCATTTGTGGTCAAACGTTGGATGGCGCTAGGGGTCGTTCTTTCCGTTCCTGTGAAGTCCCTCGTTCACTCTCGAAGACCAGTCCCAAGACTGTCATCTACATTAGTCAAACAACTAGGTAGCAAAGACGCACTTAACTGTGAATGCAGCCTTTCTTTGATTGCCCAAGACAAGCAATGGCTCTGAGACAGCGCCTTGTCTCCACTAAGACACATAAAAAGACTATGAAGACTTCAAAATGGAGCCTTCCTGGTTGTTCTGGCTTTTACTATGGCCAACAGCTCAGTCTCCAACACTCCCAGCGAAGAATCCATAACCTCACCTGGCGACGGCAGAGCCACGAGACGTCCCTTCAATGGCAGCGAACACGCGCTCGTTTTTCACCGACTTCCCGGACTTCAAGCCCAACGCAGACGCCTCAGTGAGCGACGAGTTCAACCGTCTAGCAAGCCAAAGAAAATGGAAGACGGGCTCAAAAACCTGGCGCAAGATGTGGAACCGATGCATGGCCCTGGAGTACGATATACTGTTTGGACAGAATCTCAGCGGACTTCAGAACTGGCAGCAATTGTGCGAGGAGCTGGACCTGACAGGACCGTTCACGTCTATCACGCAATGCAAGAAGGTATGCTACGCGCTATGCTGCCTTGAATGTAAGAGGCTGGGATACTGATTTTGTTTCTCAGGCTTTGTCGAAGGTATATGTCAATATCGTGGATCTTCTTGATTGTCGTATTCTGAAGAAGAAACCGAGGAAGTTCCCGAGTCTCAAGACCCTGGGGAAGTATACCAGGGAAACGAAAAGAGTTTTTAGTAGAGATATGGCAAAACAGGACAAGTTGCTCCGGGTGCTGCTCAGGAAGCTGTGGTGACAGTATGTTGGTGTATAGAACTGGCATGGCAGGAAAGCCGGTTCAGCCATATGCGAACTGTTTTGACCTACAATATTTGGCTGTGGTTCATGTGAATAAGACATATGTCCTGCTCTGGCTTCTCGATTGGTAGTATGAGAATTTCTTCATAACGTCTGTCACGAATAGCATCAGCAAGCGTGGCTTTGCAAGAACTATGAACAGGACAAAGTCAAGGGGAATGCCACAAGAATTCATCATATATTACAATACATATACGCCATATCGACCCTAATATCTTTCCAACCAAGGGTTCACAGCCCCTTCTTTTCAGACTCCATTCGTTCGCGTGCCAGCACATATCCGACTCCGCGGGAGAGACCCTCAGGGACCGAAATGACTGGACTGTACCCGAGTCGGTGCTTGGCCTTTTCACAGGAGTAGTAGCGAGTCATGCACGAGTACCGGACCATTCGCCTTGTCAAACGGGGCGTCTTGCCAATAAGACCATACACTGTCTCCAAGACGCCGCCAATGGGTCCGAGAACGTCCTCGGGAAGCTGCCACACCTGGTCAGGCTCCACAACCTTTCCTGCCAGCGCCCATGCAGCGCGAGTCATGTCCCAGAAGTACACGGGAGCGTCATTTGTGATGTTGAAGGCTTCGCCATCTACTTTCTCGTGGTCTAGGGGTCCGCCTTGCCCTTTCTCATACCGCGTCTGAGTGGCAAGAAGATGGTATGCGCCAAGGAGATGAGAGTAGGCGACGTTACCAACATATGTGAAGTCAAACAAGTTGTTGTTATCACCGAGCTGCATGCGTAAAACGGTCGGGGATGATTTGGTCGCGTGCTCAACAACCTTGAAAGTAAATGAGGTGTCCCTCTCACCGTATATACCAGCCGGGCGCAGCGCACACGTCACCATCGATGAGGGAGACGCACGGTTGTACTTCAAGACTATCTCTTCGGCTTCGGCCTAGACAGGTTGAATCTCGTTAATAGAATTCAGCAAGGCAAAGGAAGCGTCTGCAACGAACCTTGGTATCGGAGTAGTACTCCAGCTGCAACTTGCCCCGAATAAGCGGCCAATCCTCGTTCACATTTTTCAGATCACTCTGTGTGTCGTGCAGGACGGAGGCCGAGCTCGTATACACGAAGGCCTTGCACTTCCCACCCCAGTCACCACGATCACCGCCCGCGACCTCCAGTAACATCTTGGTTCCATCGACATTGACCTTGCGCAGCAGCTCCTTATTTCCTTCCAACACGTTCGCTGTCGCGGTATGAATGACTACATCCGGCTTGACCGCGCGGAAAACAGTCAGGAGGGATTCTTCGGACGTGATGTCGCCATCGAAGTACTGTGCGCCGGGCAGGCGATTGTTGGTCGTCCGCAGGTCGAGAACCGAGACCTTCGCTACGCACTTAGGGTACCGATCGGACAACGGAGGATTATCAAATCGAGAGTCGCCTTCTAGCTTCGGGAGGGCAACGCTGGGATCGGTCTCTGAAGGGAAATTGAGCAATTGATCGACAATGTGCCAGCCCAGAAACCCGCAGCCTCCTACCACCAGAACGGAGCCCAGCTCCAAAGTAGGCCGCTTCTGAGACATCGGGGGTAGTCGATCAATCGGAAGATTCTCCTTCTTTTGCGGTCAAAGGACGGGATGGGGAAAATTCGGGTTTGGCGAAGAAAGTACGGTCGTCAACACAGGCTGTTTTTCTCTTTTTTGGCTGGGTGATTGAACTCAGATAGGGGGAGTTGGCATCATTTAGCCATTTAGATGATTATTAAGGTTGGGTGCCGCCCTAAGATCTTTCTGGGGCACGAGCTCGGAAACCCCACAAGCCTCCGATAAAGTACAACTATGCCTCGAAAATGCGGACCACAACAGCTTTTTTGTTGATTGAAGCTACCTGAAACGAGAATGGTTCTGTATTGCTAGATAAATTGATGCAAAAGTAAACCTAGCAAACAATGTCCATTTTGCCTGTCGCGCCGCTTTGCAGTCGTAGGTTCCGATGCCTGCATCCAAGACTGATCGTAGACTCACGGCCCCAGGTAAATGAACAGTGTCTCCTTTCGACAGAAGCTTTGGTAGAGCCATAGAGGCGCATGACGGCACTGATGAAGACAGGAGGTTGGCGCCGCAAGAAAAGATCGTTTGGCGACTTGGATTTTCCAGATGATACCAAGCCACCAAAATTCTTCAGGACGGTTGAACATATTTGGACAAATACCTACATGTGTCTTGAAGCGTTTCGAGCCGGCAAGAACCTCACTCTACGCTCTTCTGAACCGAGCGTCGGAGTGCACGGTTGTAGTTCTTTCGCTCCTCAGGGCTACCCCAGAACAACTTGGATGCTTCTGGGTTCACGGTTGTCCGCGGGTCGTAAGGTGCGGACTCCTCTTCGAGTGCTTCCAAGATTGCCTCGATATGATGGCGCATTTCCTCTGTGCGCTTTGGAAAATAGCACAACGTTCCGTCCTTAGACACCCGGTAGTGGAAGAGATCCGGTTCTACGACGACACGCGGTTGCTCTTCCGGGAATCGTGGACTCAGATAGATCTTGATCTTAAACACACCACCATCAAGCTGGGTCATGGGGCGACCGAAGGAGATCAATCGCCAAAGGAATGGGTTTCCATTGACGAGGCTCAGGTCCACTGTGAAATTGTGGCGATGCTTCAAATCCTCAACAATCTGCTCATACTGACTTTGCAGGCTCACCGCAAGGCTAGCTTCCTGCTGTTTCGCCTCCAGACCTTCTATTGGCCAATTGCGCGTCTCTTTGAGAATGGCTTCCTTTACGCGAATGAGCCGGCGTCTCAATTCGGGATAATTGAAATGGCCCTTCATGCCATTATCTGAGGACTCGAAAGGCATGTTTTCAAATCTCTGGCGGCGTCTAACGCGTGGTTCTGCTTCCTTGATCGCCTGCATGTAGGAGTCAAAGTACCACAAGAATCGTCTCTTGCGAAGGTCCGCAAAGGGCTCGAAGAAAGTGCCGTCTTCGTCGTCGAAGGAGTCATCGCCTTCGTCATCCTCGCCTAGGTTTTTGCTCTCGATTGACTTGTCCGTTCCGTCTAACTGAATGCCCAGCGACGATTCCAAAGGTTGGATAACTGCAATGCGAAGAGTTTCATGACGTATCTCAGGTCGAGGTAAGCACACAGTTAAACATCGTACCTGAGACAGCTTACCTTTTCAATATAAGCCTTGCTGTTTTCCTGATCCTCCGGTGCATGTGCACCTTGGTATCCAGGCTCATTCTCATATGGATTGTTCGACATGAGACTTTGAATGGAGATCAGGACAGACTCCAGTCCTTGAGCCGACGACCATTCCTCCCCGCGCTGACCACCCCAGGTTCTGCAAGAAGAATCTGTCAGCGTTATTGGCAAGTCGCTTTGCAGCAGGTTCTAATTACCCTAAGATCGACCTACAGTGCCAACTTTGTCAGCATCTCAACGGTCTCGAAATGTACTTGGTCCCTGACTCACAAGCAAACCTTACCCCCGGCATAGAGATTAGGACCGAAACGGCATCGTCCTCCATTAGTCGTAGTAATTTGAACAATCGGAGGAGTTGCAGGATAGTCTGTAATAATGTCAGCCGTTTGAAACGCAGCGCAGATCGTAACGAAGCGACCAGAATCCCTACCTTTACCGAAACTGATGCTGAACTAGCTGCCGGTCAGCGGACGGGCCACATCTTCAGGGTGAATGAGTACAGACCTCAAAGAGACCGAACTGGTAAGGTGTTCCAGGAGTTCCCAACACAATAGCGGTCACATTGCGAATATCAGAGTCCTTGTATGCCACGGCGAGAGCTGTAAAGAAGAAACAGCAGTCAGCAACGCTCCGAATTGCAATTGGGAAGCAAATATTGACTGAGTGAAAGACGTACAGAGATCAGCGTTGCTCTGGATATGCTTGATTTCCTGATACCCAGAATGAAGTTGTCATATGTTAGTCAACATGATGCTTCGACAACAGTTCGGAAAGGATTGATGAGAGATATAGTACCCGAGTGATGCGGAGTATGGACTGGTCAGACATTGTGTTTAATGACAGGCATTTGCCCCAGTGCACAGCCTTGTCGAGAAGGAGATGCTGTTAGAGTCAAGCCTGTTGATTAAATGAAGGATAGAAATAGAAGGTGATGTGAACAGTAAGACGCAGGGAGGAACTGGTGAAATATTTTGTGTCCTTAGAGAAGGAAGTAGCTAGGACGACTAAGAGCTCAAAAATTAAAGGGAAGAAGAAGGGGATGTAAGGATTAAGTGCTTCTAGAAGATATCAACAGATAAGCATGAGCTAGGCGCAATTACTGCGAATAATAGAACTATGAGCACAAAAGAAGATTTGATACTGCTGCAAAAGTGATAATATAGGATTGATTGATAGCACACTAAAGGTGAAAGATCTGTGGCAGTAGTGGAGTCATGTCACTGATAGATCCCAATAACACGAGAGTGATCGAAGGATATATTTAACCTCAGAGATGAGGGGCAATCATGATCATACAGGCAGATGATGAATTATGATCAAAAGTTCTAAAACTTCGGCTCTCCCATTAGAAAGTTGCAGCCATAGATAGACAATATATGGCTCAGTTCCAGTCGGACCCTGAAGTCGAGAAAAGTTCAGGCAGAAGATCTCCAGGCTTCCATCAGCGGAGTAACCTCATTTGGCGCCCTCTCCATCCAATGGAAGGGTCACCAAGTAGATACTTCTTGCAATTAAATTGGACACGCCGGGACCCAGTGCCTCGCAATAGAGTTTATGAAGTTGGTATGATTATGAACAGACTTGACATTTGAGAAGAGGCCTGCTCGTGGCTGGTCCTGGTTCTGTTTGTTGTGCATGACGGGTCTATTCATCCATACTCCACAAAATAATGACTGATGGCTCTGAGCGGCTTCGGGCCGCTCTGCAATAATAATAGAGTTACTACAGGTTGATTACGCCCACGTACCGTACCACCGTATGGCGGGACTATGGAGCTGCCCTTTGATCAGATACCTACATACTTGACCGACACTTTCTGCCTGGAAAGGTATGGTCAATACAGCTGGTGATTGGGGAGCATAAATTCGGCCTGATGTTTATCGGTGGTTGGGTAGAGGCATCATTATTTATTTCAGTAAAATTGTCAGTCAAGGGTGGAGGATCATGTGACCATGGATCTTTATTATTGCTTTTTGTACTTAATGGCATCCTTCACTTTAGTGTTCTCTCCCAGCCTCTTTTACACCTTCATGCCGGGCCTGTACCGGAGTATTCTCCACATCATTTTCTGCAATGTTTACTTACCATTGGGATATTCGTGATGATAGGCTCCCTCCATAGTAACCTGCACACAGCAATACCGACCCTCGCTTGGCGGTGATGGAGGCGGTGAGCTGCTTCACGTGATAACATCTAGCGGGCAGCCAGCGAGATGGAGCATAGGGGGGCAGAGTGACAACCGCCAGCCAGCAACAACTCCCACCTCCTCCAAAACACGCTGCTTTCTCTCCTTCTATACCTCCTCTCGGCTCTTTTGACTGCTTCTTCTGAGTGGTCTTGATTCTCTGTCAATCTTTCTTAGCCTCTGCTCTGTGACACCAGGTTGAACCTGTTCTTTTCGAGGGGAGTCTTGCTCAAGGGATTGGGTACGGTTATGCACCTCTCAGACAGCATACTCCGCCGCTCTCTTTGAACCCCGGTCTTTCTCGATCTCACAGCCCTCAACGGCGGCAATTTACGTTCGCAGAGGACTTTCGTCGGAAATCTGCTGAGATTCCAGGTGCTCGTTTGCGAAAGTCAAAAAGAGCTTACAACTGTCACTTGGTCACGCGCCTCGGTCGCTGTTCCCTCGAGTATCAACAATTCCCCGCAAGTTCCATCTACATGGCGTGAGGTACGTTATTACGCGAACAACCACAAACACTCCAAATGGATCAACGAATAACAAACTACATTGTGCTTTGATCTGATATGTTGTCCTTAACAGACGTCTTCATTGACCTCGCTGTCCGATCTGTCCTACTTTCATCGGAGATCCTCCAACACCCTAACCAGCCGGTTTGTTTGATATCGGCGACGATCATTTGCCTCGGGACAATAACCAGCTGATCTGGACGTCTGTCGCGATACTGGCGATAACTCATTGTCGGACTTTTGAGGAGCGTTGATCAGTAATTACAGAAAAGAGCCTTGCTTGCGGATATGCCTCCCGGCGATGTCTCTCTGCCGGACAGCCTTGTGCCGGGCAACGGGGCTGTCCGTCCCACATTAAATACCAGTGGCCAAGGTGGTAGTTTTCAGAGACAAACTCCCACTTCGCCTGCCGATAGCAATAGAACCTTCGACTCGCCGCGTGCAAGATCTGGTGGCAGGAATGGCTCTGCTGTGAACAGCCCGGTGGATGGGATGCAGAATCCGGATGGTCGCATGGGTCGAAGACTGGACTCGAGCAACCCTGGCCAGCGGGACCCATCAACTCCGCGTGATCGAGCAGGTTATTGGGAGAAGTCAGCACAACGTGACAGATCTGTTCAGAGCGGCCGTCCGCCCACAAAATCCCCGGGTACTGCGCGCATTTGCAAAAAGTGCGGCGAGGCTTTGACGGGTCAGTTTGTACGCGCGCTTGGCGCAACATACCATCTTGAGTGTTTCAAGTGTGAGGTTAGTCTCGTCAGCCTCAAGAAACCCGTCGTGTCCTGTTAGCTAACTGCCGTTGACAATAGGATTGCGGGCAAATCGTGGCATCCAAGTTCTTTCCCGTCGACGCTGACGACGGAAGCGGACAATATCCACTATGTGAGACCGATTACTTTCGGCGATTGGACCTTCTCTGCCACGAATGTGGTGGTGCTTTGCGTGGTTCCTATATCACCGCCTTGGACCACAAGTACCACATCGAGCATTTCACTTGCTCCGTTTGCCCGACTGTTTTTGGCGCTCAAGACTCCTACTACGAGCATGAGGGCAGGGTGTACTGTCATTTCCACTATTCCACTCAGTTTGCTCAAAGATGCCACGGGTGTCATACAGCGATTCTGAAGCAGTTCGTGGAGATTTTTCGCAATGGTCAGAATCAGCATTGGCATCCAGAATGCTATATGATTCATAAATTCTGGAATGTGCGCCTCGCTCCAACTGGGCAGCCTCTGGAGCCTCCTGAGGCGGGTCCCGATGCTACTGATGAGGAACGCAATCGAGTGCGAGAAGAAGAAGAAACGATGGAGGAGAAAGTTTACAGAATCTGGAGCATTCTTTCTGGTTTCGAAGAGTCCTCAGCTGCCTGCATCTCGGATATGCTACTACACGTCAGCAATGGCTCCTATCTGGATGGAGTCCTAGTTGCTAAAAGGTTCATTGGTCACGTCGAAGTTCTCTTCCGAGCCATCGATGAACTTGCTGGATACATCAAGGCGCAAGAGATGAAGGGTAAGTACCGCGCTTCCAGAACAGAATACTGAAGTGGGGCTGACTGAGTACCCCAGACCTTACATATGGACGTGAGGCCAAATTATTGTGCAAGAAAATTGTCGCCTTCTTTGCTTTGTTGTCCAAGACACAGGAAGCTGGGGTACGGAAACTAGGCGTCACGCAAGAACTCCTATCGTTAGTTACTGGTCTTGCCCACTACCTTAAGCTTCTCATCCGCATCGGGCTTCAAGGCGCTCTGAAGCTGGAGAGGGAGAAGAAGACTCCCGACGGCTTGTATCATTTCCTCGATCACCTGGCAGATATTGAGACACTCAGGCCCCCGGAGCAAGAAGAATCACCTGCAGATCTCATGGCTGGAGTAGCAAGTCTTGCCGATCAGCTTTCTGATTGCTGTGCAGCATGTAAAGAACCAATTGATGATGAGTGCATCATGCTGGGTGATTCCAGGTGGCATATCAAGCCGCCTCATCTTACATGTGCAGCATGTCAAAGAGACCTTACCGAAACTTGCCAAGACGCCCTCTGGAGTCCCAGGATGGAAAAGGTTTTCTGCAATAGTTGCGTCTCGCAGCAAGGTTTTGCGAATGAGACTCAAGGTGGATTTACCCGTGTGAGCAAACTACAGCAGTTCGTTTTCCTACTGCGGGTCGCACTCGCGCGCCTTCTTGCTGTTTTGCACGCCGGAGGAACCTTGCAGCAACCAACTTCAGGTATGGTATCCCGCCGCAATGCTAGTACTGGTCGAACATGGGTTAACGTTGTACTTTCTCTAGATGACACGAGCTTCGCTGTGAGTGAGACCAAAGATGGCAACCAACCTCCATCTGGCGGTGAACTTCACAGATCCACGACAAGGTCGAAGTATGCGGGCAGAGACGGTGCTGCTGAATCATCGCTTGAGCAGACTGTGGGCGAGATGCGACGCTTGCGGTCAATTCGAAACGAGCGTACTCTGTCCACTACATACAAGAGAGCCAGGGCTTCAAGAATTATCGACGGTCCTGAGGGTCGGAGTGTCAGGCCCGGTTCTTCTGGCGGAGAAGGTTCCGATCCCCGTGGCCATGGCTTCCAAATTGTAGAGGAAAGAGATGCCAATGGCGAGACTGTCACCGACCTGACATTCGGTAATCAGGATGCTTTGACATTGGACGATATTCCCAGGATTGTCGCCGCCGAGCAAGCGAAAGAACAACGCCCCAACGCTTACAGACATGCCGGCACTAAACTCGTGGGTACGACTGAGCCGCTTCCTAGGTATAACCAAGGCCATCAACGTGGGGTGTCTAGCGGCAACTTGGAATCTCACTTCGCAGAACGAAATTCCAAGACCAAGAAGTACTTCTCCGAACTCTCAGCTCTGGAATATTTTATCGTACGGCATGTCGCTGTCTTGTCCATGGAACCTTTGCTGGAGGGTTACTTCACATTGGATGAATTACTCTCCTTGATTGAGTCTCGCAAGCCAACAATCTGGAACATATTCGGCCGCGCCTTCAACAAAGATGCCAAGAAGGTCGGCAAGAAGAAGGGTGTGTTCGGCGTGAGCCTCGACTTCCTGGTCGAAAAGGAAGGTACAGAATCCACACACGGCGTCGGACCTGGCGCGCTCCGCATTCCTGCTCTTGTTGATGATGCTGTATCGGCGATGCGGCAAATGGATATGTCAGTGGAAGGAGTTTTTCGAAAGAATGGTAACATTCGACGGCTGAAGGAGATCTCCGAGATGATCGACAATAAGTACGATCAGGTTGATCTCACGAAGGAGACTCCCGTGCAGATTGCCGCTTTGTTGAAGAAGTTCCTGCGCGAGATGCCTGATCCGCTCTTGACTTTCAAACTCCACAATCTGTTTGTCATCTCACAGAGTAAGTTGAGCTCCCGCATCTCGCTTTCAAAGCCTCTGCTAACGTCACCATTTACAGAAATTCCTGATCCCGAAAAGCAAAAGCGGATACTGCACCTCACGTGCTGTCTGCTGCCCAAAGCTCATCGTGATACTATGGAAGTTCTCTTCGCATTTTTAAACTGGACGTCATCTTTCTCGCATGTTGACGAGGATACGGGTAGCAAGATGGATATCCACAACCTTGCAACTGTCATAACACCTAATATCCTCTATCCAAATACGAAGAACAGCACAGTTGATGAGAGCTTCTTGGCAATCGAGGCTGTCAATGCTCTCATCACTTACAACGACACTATGTGCGAGGTAGGTCCTTTCCACAACCCAACGTCCAATGGACAGCTCACTGACTCGTCTCATTAAGATCCCGGAAGATCTCCAGACTGTTCTTAGCGACACCACATTCTTCAAGGATAACAACGAAGTTAGTACCAAGGAAATCCTGAAGAGATATGGCGACATTGCGCGGGGAAGCTTCTCTCAGAAACCCAACAACGGCGGAGAGACTGTGACAATCACAAACTGTCATAACCGAGGAGCAAGTGTTCCTACGTCTGCGCGCATTGAAACAGACCAGTCTCAGGACGCATCGTGGCAGGCGCAGAGCTCAGTACGCCACGTGCAAAGCCCAGGTGGACACAGCCACGCAAACAGTGCATCGGCACCTTACAACGGAATGGAACTTGCGCCTGGACAGACCGCCAACTACCGTGAAAGAAGCACCAGCAATGGCAGCCAGCAGAATTCCATCCCACAGGAGGGACAGCCCCAACAGATGCCTTACAGGGCTCGTCCAGGGGCGGGGCCCATGGGAGTTGCTGGTTGATTTAAATTCCGTTCTTCCCAACGGTCTGAGGTACCCTATCCCCTCGCGCTGCCTATTTCATCTTCAGATGAATCCGATTGTCTTCCTTGCCGACCAATCACATCATTTTTCCTTTTTGATATGCAAACGGATGTTATCGGCGTACATTTGAACCATCTAGCGTTCTCTCATTTTGCTTGGGTTGGATGGAGTTCTTTCTCCTTGTCCGCTTGTCTGAGTTTTGACATCTCTACATTGCCGGCTGCTCGGTTCTTGTTACAGCTGCTGGCAGTGTTCTCCTATCTTTCTTCTCCACGTTTTCTTCCTTCACGTGCAGGGCATAGACCCGCGACGTTCGCGTTGACTCGATTCGTCTGGCACAGATTTTGCCTTTTGATCAGCTGGTGGTGATGGAAGTGGCCGTTAGTCGAATAATATCCGGCTCTCGGCTCGCTGTCTCACTTTCGACTCAGACTTTTCTCTTCTAGCTTTCAGCTTCTACTTTGATTACTTATTTTCATACCACGGCCTGGGCACGTCGTTGCATTGACGGCCTTCTTTCTGACCTTCTCACTAATCTTTTCTCGCTCTTTTTCTTTTCTTTTTTACTTCTCTTCTCTTTCTTCTTTACTCGCATTGCTTTCTTCCTGGTGTTTGGCATTTTCATCCCTTCAACAATGGTGCGGACATGATGAGTGTATCGCTTGGTCTTCTGTTGTTTTCGCTAGTCGGCCTGCATGACCGCAAAGATACCTGTTCTGAGTCAAAGTTGTGGCTTTGTTGTTCTCGGTCCGTCTGACTTCTATTCTTCTTGCTGTTTCAACTTTATTTAACCCTTGCTGCCTCCCAGAGGTCATATTCCCCTGAAGTTTGTTCAATTATTGCATACATGTCCTCATGCGGTGTTATTCTCTCATAAAAACCAGAGGTGTAATCTACTCTAGATTTGAAGGAAGCGAATTCTGTTGCTCCACCGCAAGATTCTCCATTTGTAGGACTGCGCTCGTAAATCTGTAGTACAATGGTAATAGTCCTCCTGATTTGACCTGATTTTAATCCTTAAATAAGACTTATCCTATTCCTGATCCAAGTGTCAATTACAGGGCTATGCATGAGAGCAAGTAAGGGATAATGGCACAGCAAAATCGACAGTTCCATCCAAAGCGAAAGGCAGATCCCTCAATTCCACAAATTATTCATACAACATATAGCAGAGTGAAACCGTCCACGCGCGTTCAGCCCAAAGACCGACGCATTCAACTGAAGGCGAAGGGAATGGAAGCCTGACCAAGTTGCAAATTCTCTAGATGAAATGCCCTACCAACCCAATAATCGAAAGCCAACACTCCAACGAAACCCACGAGCAAAGCATGAATGTACAACGACAAACACCCGAACGGAAAAAGCACAGGAATACAGCTACTGAAGATGACGGCCGACGTATAAATGCCATGGCCCGAATGAACCCCAGTCTTAAATTAAATGTTCTTCCCCGAAAACAATCACACCACCCCGACACCGACGCTGGTAAGTAGTTCCAACTTTGTGTGTGGAAACAATATGCATTCAGATTTACGCTCGCTTGCGCAAGACTCTGCGTCCCGTGGCTGAAACCTCATCTCCTGCGGGCGCAGTGGCCTTTCTGGTCGTCGAAGCGGTGCTTCTTTTGGCGGCCACGGAAGGCGCTTGGTTGCGGGCGACCGTTGTCCTCTTAACGGGCGCACTGGCGGAAGATGCAGTGGTTGCTTTCCTAGTACCCGCTCCTGGTCTGCCTGGCTTGATCACAGTCGTTCCTGAAGAAGCGGTGGAGGAGATGCTCCCTCTGCGATCCAGTTGGGTGGCAGGTCGGGAGAAGGGAGACCGGACAGTCTTTGTTGTGGCAGTTCGGCTGGCGGGTCTCTTAGCTTGAGACGGGGGCTTCATGTTGGTAGTCGTATTAGCCCTTGGCCGCGACCGTGCATTATCTGCGTTCCCTGCTGCACTGGCTGACGTCGACTTGAGGGGGCTGGATGGTTTCAAGGGCGACATGGGACGAGAGAGGTACGATGAGTTATGAGATTTCTCGGGAGAGGCACGGAACGGTGACTGTGGATACGTTCTGGAGTTCAAAGATTTTGGAGAGAGGATCCGGTAGTCCGCGCCTCTGACCTCCTGAGAGACGACGCGTGAAGTGCCGGCCGGGTTGGCACGCCTCTTGGGATTTTTGAGAACATCAAGAGATTCACCTGCAGCAGGGGCGTTTTCCTTGTCCGAATAGATACCCTCGTGACTTGACAGTAGTCCGTCAGCAGATGAACAAGGATCGGAAGATTGCAAAGGGTTGTGGTAACTCACCTTTGCCTTTTCACTCTACGCGCGCTTGGGCTTGCAGTGGAGACACTTTGTTTCCCACGTTTGACTGAGGCAGATGTGATATTCCGCGTGCCTTTACCGGGACTGGCGTGCTTCTTGGGGGACACGGCAGTTTGTTGCATTCGGGCCGCGTTATTGTGCTTCTCGAGTAATTCACCCATCTTGGCCTTTCGGAGCGCGATGGGAATACGGTTAATGCGCCTTTCGATTCGAGAGCGCAGATCATGTGCCTGGAGAGCGTATTGTGCGCGAAGCTTGCGAGCTCGTTCTGTGACTGCGCCTTGTGTTAGTAGATAGGGCACCCAGAATGTCGAGGACCATACTCTCTAGTTGCAAATTATCGATGAGGGCCTGCTTCTGGTTTCGAGTTATCCGCAGCTTCTTGTGAGGAGGAGCATCGGTGGGTGTTCTAGCACCGTCGCTAGGATACGCGTCATGGTCTGCGTCAGGAGACTTGCGTTTAGTTGGAGAAGCCATTGCAAATCGCGTGATGATAGGTAATTAGATAAAAACAAGTCGATCGATTGCGATAAATAAGAACAGAGCGTTGTGGGGGTTGTCAACGAGGAAGATGATTGCGCGTGGAGGGTGATGTTGATGGCAGCACTGGGGGAGTAAACAAGCGCTGACTTAATTCGTCGTTAGCTTCCGATCGGAGTGTGACATCTCGCCTACTGTAACTCCGTAGCTCCAACCTCAATCGTCACCTCCGCCCATTCATCACTTCCATCACTATTAACTTCCTCACTCTCCTTGTCTCTTCTCAGAGCTTTATAAATCTTCTTGAAGACCCAATCTGTCTTATTGAATAATAATATCTACATACTGTCTCGTCCCGAACTTGCCGAATAGACCTCAGCCAAGATGTCGCTGGAAGCAACCATGATCATGTCCGTCCCTCCCAGCTCAGTCTAAGCTATCTATCCGTTGACTGACCTCTTTGCAGTGTGGACAATAGTGAAAGTAGCAGAAACGGAGACTATACGTGAGGATCCCTTGTTTTTCCTAGCTTTGATAAGCTCTGTCGCTCAAGGGCTGACAACTTGCAGCTCAACACGATGGCAAGCACAGGTCGATGCTGTCGCCGTCATTCACAGCGCGAAAATGCGCGCGCATCCACAGTCTGCTGTTGGGCTGATGAGTATGGGTGGCAAGGGTCCTGAAGTTCTCTCGACGTTTACCTCCGACTTTGGTAGCATTCTCGCCGGTCTGCACCGTACCAAGATTCATGGGACTGCCCATCTCAGCTCCAGTATACAGGTGGCCGGAGTATGTTTGTCCTCGGTCCCGGGTTTTGTTGATCGACACTGACGAGTTGATGGTCTAGCTTGCTCTAAAGCACCGTTCCGAGAAGTCCCAGAGACAACGCATCATCGTTTTTTCCTGCTCCCCGATCGAAGAAGACGAAAAGACACTGGTCAAGCTGGCTAAGAAGATGAAGAAGAATAATGTCTCGATCGATGTCATTGCCTTTGGAGACCTGGAGTCCGATCAAACCAAGAAATTGGAAGCGTTCGTGGAGAATGTCAAGGGTGGCGACGGCTCCAATCTAGCCATCATCCCCCCGGGACCGAACCTGCTCAGCGAGGAGCTTCAGGCCACGCCTATCTTGGGCGGTGAACCGGGAGTAGGCGGCGCCGGTGCGGAAGGTGGTGACGGCGGTTTTAATTTCGAGGACGCTGCTGAAAACGATCCTGAGCTCGCATTCGCCCTGCGTCTTTCGCTTGAGGAGGAAAAGAACCGACAGGAGAAGGAGAAGCGTGAGAGGGAAGAGGCCGAGCGCAAAGCGAACCTGGAAAACATCCCCGAGGAAGGCCAGCCCGGGGAATCGAGCGGAAGCCAAGACAAGAAAGAGGACGGTGACAAGATGGACACCGCGTAGGCGGCCTTCTATATGTGGATGACTCTAATGCATACCCGGCGTTTCTCTGTATTGACACCTGCTATTGTAATTCTAGAAAGCGTGCCACCCACTACGCGCTTTGAAGGATATGAATTGTATTGCAAATCTATGATGACCACGAAACCGTAGGAGTAACCATTCGCCAAACAGCGAGCGTAGTCCATTGTCCATTCGCAGCACTCAAATGTGGTCTAATCACGTCCTGCCCCTCAACCAACCGCCCAGATGTCGATCAAACGCCTCACACCTTACAGGCATCTCCAGCTGATAAAACGGATTCTTCATCACATAGTCCGAATACAACTCATAGATCTTCTTCATCACCACCTCGATATTCGCCATCAGCGGATCCGTAAACAACAGGAACTTGGTCCCCGTCAACGTCTGGAAACACGTTAACCGGAACTTATCCGTCTCGAGCGATTCAATGCCGGTCACCGGTACCCCCGGGTTGGGGAAGCTGTATGTCGGCGCGGCCGGCGTGGGAGTGGATATGCCTGACGGGGACGATAGGGCGACGTTTGAGGAGGAGGCGGATGGTGCCGGGAGGGGAGCCGAGATGGGAATTTTGGGGGTGATGGAGCGGGTTATTGCGTGGACGCTGCGAACGGTTGCTAACTGTTAGCATTATTGCTTCTGAAGTTGATGCTGGCCATCTTCGACGTAACGTACCCGTGAAACGTCCCTGCGAGAACGAGATAGTCATTTGTGGAGAGTTTGCGCAATCCCGGTTGGAATTCGCGCTGGTAGATCAAGCCGCCCGCTTTGTTGATGATGATGAGGGAGAAGACGGCCCTGTGTTTGGAGTTGGTCAGTCGAGATTTGTATGTGTGGGGGGAGGTGTTTGATGTACATGGTGGATAGGATTCGGACGATCGTCCTGTTGAGGGAGGGACTTCAATGCTTTGGATCGTGCAGCATCACTCTAATTCGTGGTTCGAGTATGTGTTATAAGCGTGGTGTATATCGGATCGGGGATCTCATGTCATCGTTATCGTTGTCGTTATGGTCATTGATATTGGCGGCACCTGGGGGATGCGGAGAAAGGAGCTGCTAAGGTACTGTTCCTATGTTTGCTGAGGTATTTATTCCGCACCCAAGGAACTGCAAGAAACGTTGCGGACCTGGCTCTGACCGCCAATAGAATGCTTAGGTCGGCGGGTTGCTACTACGTTTTAGAGGGCATCCAGATCAATCCTCGTCTCCACGAATGTTATACGTTTAGACTTTATTTATTACTAGGATCTGCAGGCATTTTGATGCAGATTCATGTTGATCGGCTCAATTCCAAGAAAACGTTTGCTCAGAAACGCTTCTGTCAACAACTTGCTCCGCGTTGCCTAATGATATATCCTCACAGTCCGACAACAACACTGATCAGGAGTCAATGTCAATGACAGCGCTGACCTCGACCAATATTCTTTTGCAGAGTCAGTCGCGATTAGTCAGGTCTGGTTTCATTGAAAAATGCTATGGTAATTTGAGTCTCCTCAGCAGAACAGCCCTAGATCAGCTGGAATAAGATCCATGTCCATGGGAGCGAAGACAGGCAACAGTGAATTGTAAGCTAGATGAATACCTTCGTGGGTTGACTGGACGTTGAGTGCAGATTGGCCAAGGTTTCGAGATGTCTGTACACTGTGTGCTTGACATTGCTACGGTTGGGTATAGCAGATATGAAATACTGTCCCTGGCCTGGAGAGAGCCATGGCATCTGCAAATGGTAGTTGCTAGGACTACGAGCAACTGAGCAATCGAGATTTCCGGATATTGTACAGTTCTTAGTCGATGTTCAGGTATGACATTGTTCACTTTTGACTTTTGAGTATGATTGCTCGGTAAGGAGCATTAAGGGAGATGTCTATAAAAAGGCGCACGTATTGAGATGGCTCGTAGGGAAGTCGTCAAGTCGTAAAGAGTCGTATATCTTGGAAGCAAACAAAAACGCAAGAAACAAAAACTCTAGAGTTTGACATGACGGGATAGGTTCTGTATGGGGGTTTTCAATGGAAGTTCTTCTGTCACTGCCGTCAAGTAGGCAGTAGGTCTTTTGAACTCGGCGTTCAAGCCAAGCAGCCCTAAGACTAATGATAATGCGGTAGTCCATTCACTCTCAAGGCTGTTCGAGTATGGTAGTCCGCACGACGGCAGCCACGTAAGGCTCAGAGTCGGATCAGAAGTCTCTGGAGCTCGCAGTCATCTTGTGTGGATAACATGAGCAGTGGGTTTGCTTAGGAGTGTCGTTGCGACAACTCTCTTGAAGAGACGACTTCTGCGACGCTGGCCTGAATGCCAAAAGGAGGAAATGAGCTGGGATGAGCGCACCTCGGAGGCACTCAGCCGGTTCGCCCTCTAAGTTCATGGTGGTGGATTGTAGGGAGACGTATCTCTCATGATGTAGACTTCCCCAATGAGGACGGCACACCCTACAGCCATGGAAACGGCAATGATGGGAAGGTTCACTCGTGCAAAGTCAAGGTTGCGGACGCGGATATGCTTCCTGGCAAGAATGTCCCGCCAAAGAAGACCGGCTAACGATGCACTAAACGCAGTGCTAAAGGCACCGTAGTTAACTCCAATCGCCATGCTGTACACAGTTGCCCAGAATGTCCGGTTACTGATGACGGTGCCGTTCATGTCGTTGATCTGCTTCCATGCTTGTATGACCCTGGAAAGGAGGATGGTGGTGCCAATATTGGTGCCGGCAAACTAGTGTAAATGTGAGATTAGTTGAGCAGGTCCGAACCGATGCAATATAGGGCATTCGCAACTCACGTTACACAAAATCACCGAAAGAAAGCCCATGCCACCAATAGCTCCGACGGTCCCCGTCTTGTCCACCCAATGATCCCATCCGTGAGCGAAAACCGGGACCCAGCCCTTGGTGACTAAGGCTTGTACGAGGACAAACATGGCAAAAGAGAAAGGCACAAGCGCGAATGGCATGTGTGACACCACCGCTGTGGCGGTGGGAAATGTCTCCTGCGACCACCTGTACAAGTCTGCGGCAAGAGATACCAGAGTTACCGGTTCTCGACCGTTTCCTGATGCAATTTCGTGCGATCCCTTCTCAGAGGATATCCGTCTTTCCACATCCATCTCAAGACTGGAAGTCGCACCTGACAGCTCTCGCGGGGCGTATGTGGAGAGTTCCTGCTTTTCGTCCAGCGTGCTCATGGCGTCGGTTGTGACTTGTCCATTCTGCAACCGATCATCCTTCGGTGCCAGTGTTGAAACTGATGATTCTAGAGGAGAGGCCAGCGTACTTTGGCCATCCGACATCTGGGACGAGAAGCCTGTGGAAGAACGATCTGGCGCTCGTACGCTGGTGACATCGGCCGTATTCCCCTCGCCGGTGCGTGGTTCGGTGTCGGGCTCTCTATGCAACCGAGCTTCTGTCGATTCAGCGAATTCATATGCCTCGGCAATGTCTTGTGTGCGCATGGCTTCCTCCTCTCTAAGACGCTCCGCGCGGGCCAGCTCAATTTCTTCGCGGCCCTTACGGGCGATCTCGCGCGTTTCACGGCGGTGGTACCATCCAAACGCGAGATCCCAGCACAGCATGACCACGGCAGCCGGCAGGGTCACCCAGAAGACGGGTTTAGAGTGGCCGTTTTTGCTGTCAGCAGCATTGAGGGCTAGCAGAGTAATGAGCGTGGCCGCCATGATGAGAGCTCCAAATGCAGCACCCCCTTTGTCTAGGAAAGGATTCATGATCTCTTCAAGCGAGAGCTTTTGTTCATCGTCCGCGAGGTCTTCTTGATCATCAGCCTTTCCCCTCGCGTTAGGTATGTTGGGGTTCACAGGCTTCTTTTCTCTTTCTTCGTCTGTGAGCTCGTGCATCTTGATGGAAAGAGGGATGAGAGATTCATCCGCGAAGATGATGTACAGTAGAAAAGGAAACAAGACAATGGCCGTGACCACGACGGGAACAATCATGTTAGCAGTGTACTCGATGAATTTGACCTGGAAAGCCCCAGCCAGCACGAGATTGGTTGGGTTTGAGGAGACAAGGATCGCAGAGGCGATATTGGCAACGGCGAACTGACTGTGAATCCATGCTCTTGGATGAACGATGTTGCTTGAAACTCGGGTCATATAGGCGAGGAATGCGGTACCGGAGAGAATAATTGGATCGTTTCCAATAAAGCTTCCTAGACCGAAGAAGAAGGCGTAGAGGTAAAAGAAGAGCCGGTGCCCGACCTTGCCACCTTTCTGAAGGACTTTGAAAGCCAGGTACCTAATCAGACCGGATGCATCGATGGAGATGGCAATGTAAGCCAGGCTTAGGAAGAAGGCCATGATATCGATTGGCGCGATATTGTCGGCCCCAAGTGTGCCACCGCGCACTTCCTCCCGTCCGATCGCCAAGATAGCCAGCAGAAAGAGGTCTGCTATGAGCGGTGCTGTGACAAAATTAAGAGGCAAGTTAATCCGCACATATGGCTTAAGTTTGCCATTGTGGTCTTCCTGATCGTCGGGTTCGAAGCGACTCTTCCTGGGAGGGATAATTCGCAATTCACTTAAAACAACCAGCACTGCATTCGAGAACGGGCGAGGGACGTATATGGGAATATGGAAGGGAAAAAGCACGATTATATCTGCAAGAGTCAGTTGATTAGAATTCGCTGCGGTCCAGCATCTAGACATACTAGTGATGATGAAAACAATAAGTGTGACGATCGAACGCCAGTGCTTGATCTTGCTGGTGTCGAGATCCTCTGCCATTCTGGATTGTCCTCGTATGAAATTCCTTCAAGGCTTGCTGGAGATACCAAATTTTCCCCCTCGATTCTCGGTTCGAGCTTGAGCGTTGCGGCCCGATGCCGCAGTGATGGAAATCAGATGCAGCAAGCGACTGCAAATGTGGAAAACGCCTTCAAGAGATAGATATAAGGACACAATCAAGCTTTAACAAGCAACAGGCGCCATTTGAAAGAGTCTCGTTCGTTTCCTTGTCTTCTCAGGGTGCAAGAATGTAAAAGCCCCCTGGTCATGGAGAATTCGACCAGCAAACCTGATGTTCAGCGGAATGTTCAGACTCGGTCATCCATGTCGTCCTTCCGCACACTCCAGCCTTTTCAACAACCACATCCATTGATGAAGAACAGACTCTGGCAGAACAGATCAAAATGAGGAAGATGGCTTTCTATATTGTCGCAATAGCAACTGAGCTTCTTAGCCTGGAAAAAAAAGGCGGTGGCACAAGACAGATACGCGTAGTGCAACCAACCCTCAACCGGCTAGCGATTATGGACGGCAGCACATTCTTCAGGATAAATTCTGATTAGCCAAATGCTAACGATGACCTAGTCACCTAGCTGACCTTGGGGAGGCGCAGCAAAGCACGGAGCCGGAAAGGAAGGTCTAAGAGGCTTAGAATCTCAGATTGATCTAGCAGGAATCCTGGAGTTCCCCGCTGATTAGATGACATTCGCCCTCTAGTCTTGGCACTAACTTCACTAAGGCATCAAGGCCCGCACTAGCTTAGGCGTGATGTGGACTGCGCCCACCACAGCCCACCACCACCCAAGATCACTGATGGTCCGTAGATAAGCCGTACCATGGGCAGGCAACTGGGCATCCACCTCGACTTATGCTTCAACGACGAGTGGAGTAATAATATTAATGGACATTGGTGATCAACAAAATTCAAATCCATCTCCTCCATCTGATCTACTCCCATCCACAGTCAAAGCACCACAATTAGGAAGCGGGGGAGTTTCTTATCAGCCTGATCTGTGTGTGTCTGTGTGAGAGGAAAAAAATCAACTATTGCCCAATCAGGGAAAGACTGGCTGCAGGGCTAGCACTCCTCTTGCCCCAGTTGCCCGGTGTCAGTTGCCTTCTGTATGGTTTCTGACCGGCTTCCGAACGGGCTGAACTTTGTTGGGGCTTCCTCGTCCATCTGATCCGTCTAGTCGTCGAATAACAATGAATGACGCATCCAATGAGGCCCTCCAGAATACCTTCAGAGCGAAGTTGAGCCTCATGTCAGGACTCGGTCCTCGTATCCCGGGGTCTCCCTGATTTGTCGCAAACATCTCACACGAATCATGACCCGAATGAGGGAGCGATAGACATGTGTCAGACAGCTCATTTGTCTGTCATCTCTTGCACAATAATGGCTCCCTAAGTACTAACAATAACATATCTACTGTCAATTTGGACCGTAGGCGTTGTTAACCGAGGATGCCCGATTATAGACCAGCCTGCTTACGCGCATCGGCTAGCCTCACAAAAGACAATCGCTGCGAAGTGTTGGCACCTTCCTAACCGTCTTCCTCCTCCTTGAAGAACGACTCGACCTTTCTGCAGATCGACCTAATACCGAGTCTAATGACTAAAGTCTGATCTATAAATCGTATCCAAGGCCACTTTGTCTCCACAAAACAAACCACCTAATAATTCACCTTATACGGACAAGCATTGATATTTGTGCGATACCATGTCTAGCTATGCCGGCAATATCCCATCTATCGACGAGGTTCAATAGGACGCTCGATGCCCCCGACGCTGCCAGCAACACTCTGCAGGTAATTTGTGCCTGGCCAGTCTCTGGCCAGTATGGTCCTGGAACGAGGATTCTGTATGTGGGCGTGCTCAATTACCTCTTTGTTTGGACTCTGTATTGTCCAATACTTTATGAGCAGCATTTGTTAATATCTCTCTTCGCGGTCCTCTGCTATTACAGGTACTATGTGCTTATAACAACCTGCGTCTTTGGGCGCAGAGCGGAATGGCTCAGAAATGCGTGTCTTGCCGCTGCACTGCTTTTCCCGGCCGTTGCAGCCCTTCACGGTATTGTACTCGCGTCACTGCACGTCGAAGGTAAGCCCAATCTTTGTGCCTGGTATATCCTACATCCTAACCGACGACCTGTGTTGTTCAGCCGCTGTCGATATGGATGTTTTTGGAGCTTTTCAGCTTTGCTCAATCGGCATCTTGACTGCTCCAGCGACCGTCAGACTATCCAAAACGTACTTCAATGAACCCGGCCGGAATATCATCTTTTTGTGGACTGGTCTTATTCTTGCAGGTAAGTTTCCTATTGGTGTGGTATAGTAGGACTCTGCTAAACTTACCTCTCCTCAAAGGACTTCTGAGCTTAACAATCGAGTTCTATCGGAGCAATTCTCATCCCTGCATGATTGACGGTCGTCCGATATCCAAGGGCTCCGAGCAATTTCAACTCGGTACGACTATGTGTGGTCTTACTTGCTCCGTCACTGATGGCCCATTCTCGCCTATGCGACAGGACTCGGCGAATAACATATACGTTATTCCTACGCCTGAGAAGCTTACATTTGGCGCTGCGACGCTGCTGGCTGCTGCATGTTGCATTCCAGCCATCCTGTCGCTTGCGTCCATGTGGAACAAGATCCTTGAGATCAACTGGACCAGGCGGTTTGGCAATTCGGACCGGAACAAACAGCAAGATGAAGTCATTGAGGGCACGAACGGTGCAACGCTAGGGAAAATGAACACGGTCAATGAAATGATCAGGTCATTCCTGAAAGTTGTGGAGGTCCCCATCTTCGCGGCAGCAGTACTGGTCATTATCATCATCGGCGAGATGAACTTTTTCAGTTATCAAGTGAGATATCAGACTGAGCCAATACAGAGCATAGGTAAGTTCTTCGTGAATATATCTATAGAGTTTCACCAGTACCTGACTTTGGGTAGGCCAATGGGCCCCGATTGTTGGTGCCGGCCTTGCTGTACTTGGATCGCTCTCGCTGTTCTTGGCAACAGCAGTAGAAGAGCAGGAAGAGGATGTGGAGGAAAAAGCTAGCAACACTTACTCCGATCCTCCACCTAGGGAGCGCATTCTGGGTGATGCTCAGGCATCTGGTGTCCAGGACCGACCAAGTTCTCCCGGCGGCGACAGAGATTCCTCAATGGAAGTAGGGCAAACGATGAGTCGAAATAGTAGAGGGCCGCTGAGGCGCTCTGCAACTGAAGATCAGGGCAGTCGGCGCAAAATTGCGCGAACCCTTTTTACCGTCAGCAATTGGATGAGCATTGCAGCACATGATCGAGTTCAGAACTCCGATTTCAAGAGCGGGCCAGCACTGCGATTTCCAGAGATACCCGGCGAGGAAAACCGGAACGGTGATTTGAGATTGATAAGGAAGCAGTACAATCGAGACGAATTGAGCAGATCAGGGTCTCCCGATCGGCTGTCGCGGGTGCCTAGTGTCACGGGCAGCATTCGCTCTCGGCGAGACTTTGAGGGTAGCTCGCTAATCTCAAGAGCTGCCTCCCCTGCGCCGAGCATTGGTGGAAGATCGCAGGGTAGCATGTCGCAGGCGGATCCGAGCTCGTTCGACATACAGGGTCCTTCTTCTTCTTCATCCGGAAATGGCACTAGGAGTCATTCACGAGCCCGGGGCAACACGCTCCAAGTGCCAAAGCCAGTTTATGCCAGTGGTGGTCGGATAAGATCATCCACCGCTCCAAGTATTGCAGTTGAAGAGTCACCAATAGGAGACAGCTCCCCTAGAATCGTGGTGTCTCCAGATCCTGGCCCGAGTTCCCCTGGGTGCGCCCCTGGATCAATCCCACGGACACCCCCTTGAGCATGTGAAGGATGTTGAGCAACCTGCCAATCACAAACCGACGGCGTTTTAATGGCACGGTTGGTTACAAGCCAGTCACGTCACGCGATATGTCCGTCATGTCCCTGATTTCTTCCAGGACTACTGGTCGGACCTGTTCTAGACCCATAACTACTATGACATGAGGCAAAGATGCTCCAGGCAAGAGTGTGTTACACATTCAATGCCACATTCTACCCACGCGGCTCGACGAAGCAGATTCCAGATTCCAATCGGACGACATTGTCGAAATTCGGGAAATTTCCTAGAGCTCCACTTGTCCTTCTGGATAGTCAAGCCGCGGCGTGAAAACGGGCGGCTCACTGTTCAGTTCAGAGGCCGGAAGCAATTTTGTTCTCGAAAGGGGATAGTCTGATATGACACAGCAGCCAACATGGCTCGACAGACTTGATTCAGCAGATACTCTTGATTGTATATTTCGAGTCGTTGCACTCGGGATCTGATTCGTTGGAAGGGTGCACATGCGGGCCAGGTGTTATACATTTAAAGGATCTCACAGGAGATAAGTCATATATTGGGTGATAAAGAGATAATACCCCTATACAAAGCATATAGAACACATTTAAGAAAGCGGATGAGGTCCATCGTCCAGAACGGAGGACTCAAATCCAAAATCTGATTATAGAACTTGAATACAATTCACTTCAAGGAGAGAAAGCAGGAGTGCTTGCATACGTAGTAAAACTCACGAATTTTGGAAATTGAAGCGCCAGGGCAAAGGAGCTGATCGATGCTAAGAGTAGCAGTAGTACATAGTTGTTGTTGTATTGATTCAAGGCCGGTGGAGGTACAGGCTCTTAGAAAGAGCCTTACTTAGGATTCGACCGTGTCCCCAATAGATTCCCGGAAAGATAGTTCAGTGCACCACTATTTTTCCTGACCCTTACTAGGGGAATGCACTACGCCACCCAGCCGGCTATGCTAGGAGTTGTATTTCTCGGGTGAAATCTTTTGTTAATATTGAGTAGGAGGAATGTGATGCGTGCGAGGTATACTGTCACGCTGTCGTGATCAGACTACGAGGGTACTATTGCGTTGGATCACTACGAACAGGAGTAGCAGAGTAGAAGAGATCAAAAGTTCATTATCATGTATGCAGCAAGCACATCAAAAGTTCAAAATCCATCATAACAATACAGGATATCCATCGTTAGTCATCAAGCTGGTCCAGTCCTTCTATATAACCTGGGGGTATAGCGTGGTTAAAGCCGTGCAAGCAAGGTGCGCCGAAGTCATCAATCCAAGACAAGAGAAAAGGAAACAAAAAAAAGAAAAAAAAAGGAAGCATTAAAATAAAAAGCGGTAGAACGGTCCGAAGAACAAGGCGGTCCATTAGCTTCGAGCAAGCACCCACTGGCCTTTACTATCACGCTGGAGGATCCGTTCACTGATAGCCCAGTCCCTCAGGGCGATATCCTCGGCCTCCTCAAGAGGACTCTCGTCCTTCTCGAAATGCCGTCCAACATGATCCATACGGTCATTCCAGCTGTTCGAGCCGGAAAACTTGCGCCCGCAGAATCCACAGGAGCTTTGTTGTGGTGGCTTGCGTTGCTCGTGCCAGCAGCGGGCGCGGACGTCCTCGAGACTGGCCTCGAAGGCTTGCCGTTCCTGCTCGGTGGTGGCGTCGGGGCGGCCAGCGAGGACCCAGGGCGCATGCATGCGGCGCTGGTGTTGGGTGAAGAGATCTTTGCGGTTGAAGTCGTTGGTTCGGTGGTCGGGTTGGTCATGGTGGTTGCGGGAGGAAGTTGAGGTGTTTTTGTTGTTGGGTTTATGACCGCCGTTGCAGTTGCCGACGTCGCAGCGGAAGAAGCCGAGTTGGACATGCTGTGAGGCAATATGTCGCTTCCATTCGTTCTTGGAGGCAAAGGTGCTTGTGCAACCGTAGCGTGAGAAGCTGCAGACGAACACGCAGCTTGGTGGTGACTGGTCCTTGGTCGTCGACTTGCTAGAGCGTTGTTTCGAGGCTGACGCTGCTTTAGTGCCTGACTTGACCCGAGTCTTCCTCTTAGTGACACGGTTGGGCGACGAGCTTTTCTGGGGGGTACAGCGAGCGTTCCGACGTCGAAGGGATGGTGGAGGCGGTTTGTGAGTCGACAAACTATCCAAGCCACAAGGACGAGCTTGAGTTGCCGTAGCTTCTAGTCCCTCAAAGCAGTTGTTCTCCTCGAAAACAAACGGCTCGGCTGTCGCGGTCAATGAATGGGACGATTCTACCATCGGCTCGGGGTCAGGATAGGATTGTATCTGGGGCAAAGCGATCGAGCTAGTGGCGGACATCGCTGGTGAGGAATATCCTCCCGCTTTGATTGAGGAACCTCTCAGATCCTCATAGGCGTAAGGTGGGGACGGGTAGGACTCCATCATGCTGCTCTGGGCAAAGCTACCATCAGAGCTGCTGGCAGGACTCTCTGGACCAGAAATTGAGGAGTAGCTGCTCCAAGGTGATGCGATGCGATCCGGTCCCAGAAGAACAGGATGAAGAGCTGTCTCCGTCACCGACAGAGGACCGGTAATGTGCGGGGGAAGATATCCCTCAGTCCACGACGTATACGTGGGAAAGTAATGAGGCTTAGGAATGCTCTGGAGCTGGGACGATTGCAGCTGAAATTGAGCTGCGTTCGGAAAGAAGGCTGGATCGGTGCAAGGGTCAGGCGACGAGTAAAGCTCGTAATCTTCAAATGGTGCGCGAGTCACGAGAGTGATAGGAGGGACGTCGGCATAAGCGTTTGAATTCATGTTTCAATGATGTCCGAAGGGCCTGTTCGTCCTTGGACCGAGCATGGACATATGAGACACAAGCAATCTGAAAAGAGACAACTTGATTCTTTATAGTCTCTAGAACGATAGGGGCATCCATTTCCAGATCTATTAAATAACCACACAGCAGCTGTATGCCTTATGCGCTATGCAGGAGTAGTCCATGGAGCGGCGCAGGAGGGCAACACACAGCATCCCCAGAGCATAAGCCACGCTATCCTCTGATTTGGCACAGTTGAGCCGCAATGATAAACCCTTCGGCATGGTCGTTCGTGTCCCAACACCAGCCAGACTCTCATTTGTCACCGAAGGCATGGGTCGATTGGGAAACGAACCCACCTAGGTGACTGGGCCAGTCGCAAGGGCCCTGCGGGACCCATGACAAGACGATGATTTGGCGGACAAGAGTTGACCACGCGCAGTGTCAAGTTGGGTGAAGATAATTAACTTCTCACTCACCCCCTTTTCCTTGCTTCTCAATGTCTTTATCGTCAGCATCTTCTGTCTGTAAGACGGTGAGACCCCTGAGTGACCGCCGGAAAGAGTAAGCCCCATCGGCCGCAAGAGATGCAAAGATACCGGGATCAGAGATGCAGTACTCATGATTGGAGGATTCAGAGACATGCGACTGGGGTTGACAACATTCATTGGTTATCGGCGTCGCTTTCCCCGTCCCACCTGGGGAAGCCCTCCAGGCAGTGTCGGTCAAGCTCGGACATGGCTCAGCGCTTTCATGGATGACGCTAACCATGATCTAAAGTAGTTTGGGCAACTGTTGTGGATATCATCAGATAGACCAGTCTAGCGCTTGAAGATCCATTATCCATACTCTGAGGTCTGGATTTTCAAGCCATCTTCAGTGGATACCATTGCGTAGATACCATATGTCAACCTTCCACTATGCATGCAAGAACGGCTCATAGCCCGCTTCAACATTTGATAAGAGAAGACTGCAAACGACTCGCAGGTCGCCACCGTCACGCACGGTAGTACCCGCGGGGCATATTTGCTTTTTTCGTTTTTGCCCTGCAGTTGCCCAGCGCCCAGCGTACTCAAGGCGGGGAGAAAGGCAGACTGCCAGACCGCAACAAAAAGCAATCAAACCAGTGAGAGAAGACATCAGCCTCAATGATAGGCGGTGTCGGTCCTGTTAGATATCAGAAATGTACACGAGCTGCATTAGCTCGCTGGGGCCCGGGATGACAGCGGGGGCCAAATCATTCTCCCATCATTCTCATGACTCGAAGACAGTGCGAGTGCTTGACTGGATCAGGAAAAAATGCAGGACCATCGCAATCATACCTCGAACAGTCTCGTTGGTCCAGATTTCCTCGTTTTCACTGCTGTTTCCATTTTCGTTTTTCTGCTTCTGTTTTTTTCGCAGTTTCTGGGCGCTCATATCGCCGACACGCTAAGCCATTTTCCCCTTTTGTGCATTTAAGTCTTTGCAAATGAAGAGAATAATGCCATTCACAAAGATCAACATCGTTTTTGTGCCAAGGTTCTAGATACTGGGAGGAAGTTGAGTAAGTCCCATATCCTGCTGATCTCCTTAGTCGAATTTGCCGACTCCACACTTCTTGGGGATTCTGCTCCAAGCCTCAACAAGCCTCGACATCGTCGTTCTAGATCACCGTCTAGTGTAGTTTTCAGAATAATGTCAGAGACCGTGAATATCTGGCACAGCATGACGGCATTGGAAGCTTTGGGGCTGTGTTTATTCCAAGTTGAAAGCAGGAATTTGGAGCGCAACAGTGCCCGGGGTGGTGATGATGGATTGAGCCTGACAAGGCACAAACTGCCCTCTTGTCATGTGACTATCTGCATGGGACAGGATATCCCACGATGACTTTCTTGCAGTTGGGATAAGGAATCGTGAGATATCATCAGATAGATGTAAGGGGTGCGGAGTAGTTCTCATAGAGTAGCTTCCAGACACAAACATGAATCATCCATCGTCTTGCTGTCAAGTTATATTTTTATCTATTATATCGGCTGTATATATACTGCAAGATAACGCTCTAGTCAAAGACAGTGCTGCAAGTCATGCAAGGTACATTATACATCAAAGAAGCACAGGTAAAGACCGCAGATAAAAGCCAGGCGCCTCCGCTACTCCTCCTTGATCTTGCGAGACCTTTTCTTGGGCACCCGAACGAGCCAATACAGGAAGACGGCGGCAAAGACGTTGAACACAATGTACACGAACAACAGCCCCACGTTGCGCCAGCGGTCTGAGTAGCTGATGTTCAGTTGTGCCAGGAAAGTGTCCGTATCTGCCACTGGACAGACCTGGCAATTCGCGCTTGCTTCCGGGTTAAGTAATCTGCCATGGGACATCTGTACATATGCGTCCAGGAAGCTTGAGCAATTCTGGCCTTGCGGCGGTGGAACATGGAGGATCTCGATATCTGAGCACTTGACGGTGGTCCCCGCTAAACCCACCGACAACACGGAGGACACAAGGTACGTGAACGGTGATACCCGGTACATGAAAATCCAGAAGCCCGGAAGTGCAGTCGGACTCGCTAGCACACTAAATCAAAGTCAGCGAGCCCAGTCATAGCTGTCTTTTTCATCCTTCGAGGGATTCACTCACCCATTGAATATGAGACAAAGTGAGAACAACAGCTGTGCGATATTGCCACCCGTCTCTGGCTGCTCAATGCCTGCAATGATCATAGAACTGAACGTGGATGTAAACATCATGAAGATAAGAATCAACAGGAACATTGTGCCACCGCGCTCAGTTACGCTGTCTGTTGGATACGCATTGCGATAGAGGCCAATCGGATAGTACCAACAGAAATATGCTGGGACGGCCATTAGGATGTTCCAGGGTAATTCGACCAGGATGCTTGCAAGCATAAACGCTTTCCACGAGTACGCCTTCGAGGGTCGCTCGCGCACTTCATATAAGGCTCGCTGAGTTACAAAGTACGGCATCATCTGTTGGACCAGGTTGGGGAAGATGACGAGCAGCATGAAGATGGCGAACATTTGATTCTGCATGCCTTGCAAACTGGTCGGCTCCCGCCAAAACGTGAAGCCGATGAATAAGGGCTAGGCCGTTGATAGTCAGACATCACGGCTTCATCGTGTCTCAGGGAGAATGCCACTCACCGGAATGATACACGTTGCAGCCTTTGAATATATGTACGATGGACTTCGCCAGTATTGCTGGAACATGCGCTGAAGACAAACAAGGAACTGAGCCCAGAGAGGCATCGCGAACTCACCATACTCCTTGGTCCGAGGGGGTGGAGGTCGCTGTAGTAATTCTTCTTTCATCTGTGCTAGCTCTGCACGTACTTGAGCTCGTTCCGGGCTGTTATTCCAAACTTCCGACCAGTCTCGGTCCGCATGAGAACCGGGAGCTGCACCGATGACTTCCAACATCCACTCAGCAGGGTTGGCGTTCTTGGGACATTTGGAAGAACCCTTGTTCTCAAAGTACTTGATTAACGTTTCCATGTTGGGACCCAACTCTCCAAAGTATACCGTTTTCCCGCCCTTGGCGAGGAAGAGTAGGCGATCGAACTGTTGCATCAGAATGGCCGATGGCTGATGGATGGTGCAGAGAATGGCCTGCCCATGGTCCGCCAATTTCCGCATCAGAGTGCAAATGGACCAGGCTGTTTGGCTATCGAGGCCAGACGTAGGTTCGTCAAAGAAAAGACTGTCCACGCAACACTTGGTCAGTAATTTAACTTTAGATTGCTCCGACACATGATTGTCACACTCACAGCAGGTCAGGCTTAGCCGCAATTTCGACTCCAATCGTCAGCCGCTTCCTCTGCTCGACGTTAAGACCCTCGCCAAGAACTCCAACAACAGCCTCCGCGTATTCTTCCATGTTTAGCATCTTGATTACTTCCTCGACATAGGCTAGCTTCTCTTTGCGCGGTGTGCTAGCTGGTTGCCGGAGAGTAGCACTGAAGATAAGAGCCTCGCGGACAGTACTTGTTTCCAAGTGCAGGTCCTGTTGTTGAACATAGCCAGTCTTGCGTTGAAAGGAGTCATCCCTCATGCGGCCATCGACTAGCATCTCGCCAGTGATCACACCCATGGTAACACGATTAGCCAGGACGTCCAACAACGACGTTTTACCAGCCCCAGTCACACCCATCAATGCTGTCAACGTTCCTGGTTTGACCCACCCGTCTATGTGATCCAGGATACGGCGTGTCTCTCCTTTGATTTTGATGTCGTAGCATACGTCTTGCCACTGGAAGATCGAGGTTTGCTTGACGATTGCAGCGGTGCTGTCATGCCCCGCATTATCAAGGTGCTGCTTCTCTGAGGTCGGAGCTCCTTCTAGATCACCATCGCGCCGGGTCTTCTTGACAAATGCAGGTATCTTCCCCCGAGGGAAAACCAAGATCTCCCCTTTGGAGGGTTTGGCACGGACCAACTCGCTGCAGATGATGTAGGCAGCCAAGAAGAAGAAGAAGAAACCTAATATGATGCCGTAATTCCGCCAGAGATGCGAGCTGAAATACTGATATGAAGTATTGATAAACGCGTCACCCTCGACGGAGTCTTGTCCAGCTACGGCGCCCTTCTGGGAGCAGATTTTTGAGCTAAGAGGAACGTTGTCGTAACCCGGGCCAGCGGGCACATATTGAGCGCAAGGGAATTTTCTGTCACTGAACTCGTTGATCATGAGAGATTCGAATGCATACTATCTTTTGCGTTAGCTGAGCCTAAGGGGTTAAACCAAGGAGACGAAACTTACACCGATCGGATTCAAATAGTTCAGCCATTTGAACCATGGATGCATATCCCGTACTGGAATTGTGAAGCCCGTGTAGATGACAAGAATCATCATGAAAATAGAGGAGGGCACCATGGCCTGTGCCATCGAGCGTGAGATTGCCCCAATCCAGCGGAAAATATTGGACATTGTCAGAGTCGTTGTTACGGAGAACAAGTAGAAGACGAAGAAATGTCCCGGGGTTCGACGCAGATTGGTCATGAAGTAAAGGATGAGGTTGAACACCACGGAAACCAGAAACTTGGACGGCAAGTCAACAATCATAGAACTGATGGCTTCTGCTGAAGGATGATAGAGTGCGTATTTGTCATGCTTCTCTACAATCGGCCGTTGCTGCCACAACGTCAAAATCTCGAGGGAGCTTGCAAAGGCATTCAGCAGGATTGCGAAGAAAAGGAGTGCACCACGAGAGAAAAAGCTGTTGGTCGTTTCGTCCAAGTTATAGAACACGCTAGATACGATGAATGCCATGATGCTATTGCCAATGACGGTTGCCAGAGTCATGCTCATGTCACCTTTGAGACGAAGCCAGCCTCGGCGAAAACATAGTTGAATTTGCATCGGGTACGACAGAGTGTAGGGCGAAGGCGCTCTGGTTCCTTTGGCTTTTTCCGCTGCGCGAGAGACAGCGAACTCCTTGTATTTGCTGCCACCCAACGGAAACTCGTTTTCAAATGCATCAATGTCGGCCAGGAGCTGTTGCCGCTCCGCGCTTTCCCTCCACCGAGCAGCGAATTCATCAGGTGTGCGTGGGACGAGGGTCTCATAGCCTTGCCGGACCAATCTCTCGGAAGGACTCGTCAGAGATGTCAAGAAGTCACCGGTAGTTTGCCTGTCTGGGCAATCAAACCCCATGTCAATGAAGAAGCGCTTCGCATCACTAGCTTTGCCGAAATATATCTGGCGGCCTTCATAGAGCACAATAACCTTGTCAAATATGTCGTAAATGGCCTGGCTAGCCTGGTAGATGGCTACGATAGCAGTTGACCCTGTATAATCTGTGGACAAGCGAACGTTCTTGACAAATTCCAGAGCCGTAGAGCTATCAAGACCTCGGGTGCTGTTATCCCAGCATTGCAGGGGGCAGCCACAGAGGGTCGTCTCCGCAATACTGACCCGCTTTCGCTCGCCTCCAGAAACGCCTCGAATGTACTCATTCCCTATCCGTGTATTCATCGTGTGGCTTAAGCCCAGCATGGCCATGACGACGTCCCGCATATGCGTAGCATATTGTTTGCGGGAAACACCAGGGAAACGGTTTGCTGGGGTTCGAGCCAGGGCGGCAAAAAGCAGAGTCTCGCCTGCAGTGAGCTGTGGAAAATGAATCTCGGTTTCTGCCTGGTAGATGACCTCGCCGCGGAAGCGACTGTGCATTTCATCCCACGAGATGCCCTCGTATTGAACGTGAGTTCCTTCATCCAGCCACAAGCCATGGGTTTCTCCAGCAATCGTTTTGAGGAAGGTCGAGCAACCACTGTGTGCACGAATAGTCAGGGCCAATCGACACCTTTTTTCTCCATTAGGGTCAAGGGCTCCGCTGGACTTACCTGCCTGGCCGGCCAAGTACAACAAGCATTTCGCCGCTGCGAACAAAACCCTCGAAATTCCGCAAGATGTCAATGCGAACCTTGTTCCCAAATCCGAGAGTATTTCGAAGCCACCCGAACCCTTTGAGCCACATGTTGGCTACATCGGCCTGGTAGTCGGCTGCCGTTCCATAACCATAGGCATTCAGGTCGCGAAATGAGACGCCTGCGGTACGACGGGGGTATCGATCCGGATCGCGCGACGTGATGTGCAGCAAATTCTTCATCCATTTCCGCGAATTGAATTTGTCGGAGTGGGGGTCAAGCTCAGGGTTGCTCGAGGGGTTGAGAAAGGTGTTGATTGGGTCTCCGGTGCCACTCTTCTGGGATAAATGCGAGAGACTCCGCGCAAGAGCAGTAATCATTTCGTGCCCTTCCTGATCAATGCCGTCCTCGGAATCTGCCCCTGCAGTGTCTGAACTTTCTGCCTTCTCCCCCC
The DNA here is from genome assembly GCA_011319215.2 of Scortechinia acanthostroma. NCBI lineage: Eukaryota > Fungi > Ascomycota > Sordariomycetes > Coronophorales > Scortechiniaceae > Scortechinia > Scortechinia acanthostroma. The sequence goes on from JAABUG020016653.1 coordinate 43,648, forward strand.
GTGGCGTCTCCACGATACGATCTTCTTCAGCATCAGTTATTTGCCGGCGGATTGTGCTTTCGACTTCGTGTCCCGCACTGGACGAGACAGCCGCCGCCCCGAAAGGAGCTGGAGGGGTTGGTTGTATCGCCATCGCGGCAAGAGTCACACAAAACCTCCGAGATGACTATACTATTTGGTCATGGCAGAAAGAAAGAAGATGATGAGGGGCTAAAATATTCCGCCTCTCGTCCCTCGCGACGCATCAGTAGAGGAAGCTACTGGCATAAAGTAAGAGCGATGATCGAGAAGGAAAGAAAGAGAAGGAGCGAATGATAAACAAGTCATCCTCGAACAAAGAAGTAAACCGGCGGTCACCATCCAGGAAACATAAGCATAACCAACCACGGAGAGCGGATAGAAACGTATCCGAGCCGGGAACATAAGCAGAAGGGAATCCGATGAGAGAAGAAATAAGCAGGACTAAGGATCTAAGCGAACCCGAATACCCTACGGTCAAGCCCCTCCAGCTGAGGTACCACCAACATCATACCCTAGGATGACGCCGTGACAGTTATGCCACCAGTCCGTGCTACCGTACTCAGTGGTCGGCAAGAGGGACATCGATTAATAATAATCATCTTGGCGAGTCAGCACAAGGATCATGGGTCATGTGGGTTCTGTCAACTTCGGTTGCTCCATTATTGTACCGTTACACGCCACAGCTAAAGTAGTGGAGTCCCGTCCGATTTTCCGGGGTAGTTGCGGAGTGTGTCAAGAACTTGAGATCGAACCTTGGAACGTGGAAACCGGCGTACAAATAGCCAATGGGTGCAGATAATAACTGCTCAGCAGATAGGCGCTTAACTATTATGCACAAGCTGAAGCGCATTCAAACCCCTTATCTCTAAGCAACGGTCCCATGCGAAAGATCCAGATCGGACATTTAATCATGATCCTGTCTCCAGTCCGTGGCGGGATCGTCACGAGTGCTGATTGGCTTCGTATTGGGTGCGTATTCGCAAATTTACCCGAGGACTTGGCCAACTCCGTACTAACTCCTTTAGGCAATAGACTTGTTTCACCTCAAATCAGTCATCGATAACTGAGATGCTGGTGTATCCTGTCCTAAGGACGGGAAATATCAGCGATAATATGGAAAAAGAAATGGATTGCAATAAGAAGAGCCGCAGCTTGACCCAACTGATCTCTTAAGAGCAATACCAATATAGCTGCTGTTCAATCCTTGAGGGCAGTTGGTCTGAGGTTGAGGAGCACAACATACCTAGAGTCATGCAGTGCTTCCAGGATCTTGAACCAGCAGGAGTCGATCTCAGCTCTTCATTCAGCAATTTCCACTTTCAATCAGCCCTCTGTGCTTGCTGATATGGCGAGCGACTCGGTCTGGGATAATCCCTTATTTTAGCTGTGTCTAGTCGTTTTCAGCTTTGTTCTGCATACACTCAAATCGAGTATGTATGCGATGTAGCGATTCTAAGGACTTTTTGGTACACAAAGTGTGCTGCGATTATTCCCTGAAAAACATTGCACATCTTTTGTCAGTTTCGTGTCTCTCCTGAGCAATGCAGCCTTTTCCGTTTCGAGAGTCCGATGAGGATCGACGTTAAGCGATCTTGGCAAGATGGCTCAATAGTGGAGCTCGATTTCGTGCTTATCGATACCAATAATAATGGGCTCAAAACTATCAGATGCTCTTGTCTCTTCTAAGGCATCGTATCTTCTTCGAGCTTGACGACATCTAGAGCACTTTGTTGTTTCAATCGGACACGACTGCTTTGCAAACAAATACTGTCGACCTCCTACCTGCTCGCTGCATTTACTTCTTGGGCCTCAGCAGCTACTGATTGTCGTCATGTCATCTCCTACATATTCTGCCGCAGGCAGTGCAACGGTGTTAGATCAATGTGACGATGTTGAATCAATCCTGTCTCGCCAGTCCGAGGAGCGGTCGTTGTTGGACACGACAGACGAAATTTGGACACCACCCAAAGGATTTCTTTGGGTCCAGATCGGTAAGCACATCAGGGAGGAACCACTGAAGCCGGAACTAACTGTCATTGTCAGCTATCATGTCGAATGTCTTTCTCTCCGGATTCGATGGTACCATCACGGCCTCAACGTACGCAGTAATTAGCTCGGAATTCAACGCCGCCAACACTGCGTCGTGGCTCACAACCTCTTATCTCATCACTAGCACCGCCTTTCAGCCTCTGTACGGTCGGTTTTCGGACATATTTGGCAGGAGAGTGTCCTTTTTCACCGCCACCATTACATTCGTCATTGGCTGTTTGGGTTGTGGTGTTGCGAGGGATATTGTGTTGTTGAACATGATGAGGGCTTTGACGGGAATTGGCGGCGGCGGTCTAATGACTATGGGTATGTCGCATCATCTGGAGCTGGTGGACAGCACTCACACCGTCCAGCTACAATTGTCAACTCCGATCTCATCCCATTCCGACGGCGTGGTATGTATCAAGCTCTGCAAAACGGCATGCATGGCTTCGGCGCCATCTGTGGTGCGTCTTTCGGTGGCTCGATTGTCGATACGGTTGGATGGAGATGGTGCTTTCTGGTGCAGGTTCCTGTAGGGCTATCCGCATTGATTACAGGCCATCTTGTTCTGCATCTTCCGCATAGCAAAACCTTTGGACAAGGGCAGAGTGTTCGAGCGATACTGCGACACGTCGATATCTCAGGAGCCCTGCTACTCATTCTTGGCCTTTCAAGTCAACTTGTTGGCCTTAGTTTGGGTGGAAACGAGCTTCCATGGTCGAGCATTTGGGTCATACTCTCACTCGTGGCCAGCTTGCTCCTTTTGGGCTTGTTCATGGTCGTCGAAGCAAAGACGCCGGCAATCCCTTTGATCCCTTCAAAAATGCTCCGGGGGATCATGCCTGTATCCACTCAAATTGCCAACGTCTGTGTTGGAATGGCTGCGTATGCAGTGAGTAGACCTCTGCTATTGGCTTGGCTAGGCTATAGCTAACCATCGGCAGTTTCTCTTCACTCTCCCGCTCCTGTTTCAGGTGATCCTGCTAGACACGCCTACCAAAGCCGGGGCAAGACTGGCCATTCCCTCCTTGGCCACTCCAATTGGTAGTCTGATCTCTGGCGTCGTCATGTCCCGCTGGGGCAGATTGGCATACCTTGTCCGTGCAGGGTGCTTACTGATGTGCATTGGAAATCTTCTCGTGATGTCTATCCAATTCCAGGACGCTGGGTGGAAATACCTTACCTACGTGATCCCAGCCAGTCTTGGCCAGGGGATCGTCTACCCCGGAATCTTGTTTACGTTTCTCGCTGCATTTGACCACGCCGGTAAGTTGAAGCCTCTACCTCAACCGAAGTTCCGGGCTCATAACTTCTATTAGATCACGCGGTGTCTGCATCCACTGTCTACCTAATTCGGTCTCTAGGGACCGTCTGGGGCGTTGCCATTACTTCAACCATTATTCAAAATACATTACGCTCAGGCCTTGAGAAGGCCTTGAGTGGAATACCAGACAAATGGAAAGTAACACTTCTCTATTGGAGCATCAGTGTGGCATGAACATTGGCTGACCCTAGGATTTGATATTGTGATAGATTATCGAGCAAATTCGACACTCCGTTTCCGCCATACAGGACCTGCCGCCTGACGTTCAGATGGCTGCACGACTAGTCTACTACAGAGGTATCAGATTGTCTTTTTTGGCCTCTGCTGGCTTCGCATCTATTGCCACCGTTGCTGCTTTGTTCTCCAAGGGCAAGGGGTTAAAACGGGGAAGCTCCGCATAAGCCTTGGAGCCACATCTGGGTAAACCAACAATGCTCTACACCGGCCTGTCGTATCTTATATCCACAATGCAGGGGAAAGGTAGGTTCTGGCTACTGCGGTACGTCGTTGACTAGTTGAAGCTTCGATGGATGGGGGAAACAAGGTGGAAGATCCATTCGGATATGAAGAGAAGATAACTACATTGTAGCCATCTGTGAGGTTAGTCTCGCGAATATGGAATACAATTTTTCACAAGCTTGAGTAACAGTCATTTACGCATCACAACGGTGATATCATGGCGAAACGGTTCGATTCCGCTCTGCGGAGCAATCCCGAAGGCGCGGTAATCCCCGCATATATTGAAGCACTATGACTTGGCTCTCATCCATACTGTTTCCGAGATGATTCTCAGTTGACGTGTTCCAATGAAAGAAAGACGAGTCCTATAGGTCGGTTCTCAGTAGATCTAGAGGCTGTGAATAGGTACTTGTCCGCTGTCCGCTTAAGTTGCCTTACCGAGATAAGGATGGGACAGGTGCCGGAAAACAACCATCATGTTGGAGTCCACCACATCCCAAGAATCCAACAGCTGGCGACTGACATGTTGACTGATTGAAGTCCAAGATAATGCACCCGGTCCCCATAGTTTATCGGCAGGCGTTGTCCTCGGACTGGCTAGCTCTCTTGAATAGCCAGCCTACGAGTCAATTGGGATGGAAACTCGGAACCAAACCGTAACCCTGAAGCTAGATTTGGGCGAGCAAAGCCACGGCCGACTCGACCACCAACATCGACCCCATGGAACCGCCCTTATTTGCGGGGAAATTGGACTTTGTCCAGATCTGCAGCTGTCGCTGAGCCAGTAGTCGTCCGAATAAAAATCGTTGACAATCCTTGTTCAGGTGACAGAATTCCGCTTCGTTCCGTTCGATGTACTCTTTACTAGTGTGTCGAGAAAACGACTGGAGTTTCTGCCCGGTACGCAAAGGTTGTGGAGAGATTGTTGATAACAAGCTCGGAATTCGACAGGGCGTTCCGACGTCGTTCTGCTGCCTGTCTCATCTCGTCGAACGGTATCAGCCATTGCATAATGAGATATCGGTAAGGGTAAGATCATCTTTATCACTGTTACTCATACCAATGGGTGCGTCTCTCCTGTCAAGTAAGGACGTGGCGGCGATAGGCTTGAGGGATTATTCGGGGAAGTGTAACTCGATAGTCCATATAGAAGTCACTGGCCCTCGCCAGTTTGGGCTCACAGAACGCTTCATCTTACGTCTTCCGACGCATTATGGACATAGAAACAAAAAGGACAGCCTCTTATTCCAAACCACAAGACAATGGACCCCCGGAGATCGAACTGGCCGCCGGCGAGGTCGTCATGGGCCTGTCGGAAATGCCCATGAAGCGCAAGTTCAGCATCCTCAGCATTATCGCCGTGGGTTACAACATCTCCAACAGCTGGGTTGCCATTGCCACTAGCTTTGCCATTGCTGTGCAGTCCGGAGGCGCTGTGTCGTTGCTCTACGGCATCGTCGCCGTCACTGTTGCCATGCTGTGCACGGGTGTCACGCTGGCGGAGCTGGCCAGCGTCTATCCCACCGCTGGTGGACAGTACCATTTCACCTCTATTCTGGCGTCTGAGCGATGGAGTCGCGGTCTGTCGTACTTTAGTGGTCTTGCGGCCGTGTTCTCGTGGATTACACTCGCGGCGTCGATCGCGGTTGCTTCGACACAGGCGCTCATGGCGGTGGTTATCCGCTGGCAGCCTGAGTATGTGCCTCAGGCGTGGCATTACTTTCTGGTGTATCAGCTTTTCAACATCATCATGGTTGTTTATAATATCTTTCTCACCAACAGAACCCTCTGGGTCTACAATGCGGGCTGTACGTCCCTTGCCCATTCTCTCCTGCCATTCCCTGCAATATCGTCTTCATGTTGACATTTCATCCAACAGTCCTTCTCTCCCTCGGGACTTTCCTCGCCATCACCATCACCTGTCCCGCCCGCTCCCACACCGAGGTCGACTCCTGGGCCATCTGGACGCAGTTCACCAACGGCTCCGGCGGCTGGCCCAACGGCATCTCCTTCCTGACCGGCCTCTCCACGCCGCAGTTCATGCTCTCCGGTCTCGACGCCACCCTCCACCTAGCAGAAGAGTGCCTCGAGCCAGAACGTATCGTCCCCAAGGCAGTGCTGGTGACCGTCGTGGTCGGCTTTCTCACTGCGTTCCCCTTCTCCATCGCCGTCATCTACAGCTACCGCGACGTGGAGTCATCCCTGTCCTCACCAACAGGGTGCGTCTGCATCTCTCCCCATTTCCCTCCCTAACTACAACCACAGCGACTTACTGATGGACGAGTCTAGCTTTCCCATCTACTTCATCTGGGAAAAAGCCACCCGCTCACCAACGGCCGCCACAATCCTCATGGCCGCCCTCGTCGTCGTCTCCTCCATCGCCTTCAACGCAGTCCACCAGACCGCATCCCGCCTCATCTGGTCCTTCGCCCGCGACGAAGCCCTCTTCTTCTCCCCCCGGCTCGCAGCCGTCCATCCTTCCCTCAACGTCCCCATCTACGCCCTCCTCCTGAACGGTCTCCTCGTTCTGCTTGTCGGAATTGTATACGTCTGCTCGACGACAGGTATGCTCCTCGGCACTTACAACTCAATCACCCAGAGAGGGAAACTAATGAGTGTGCAGCCTTCAACGCCTTCATAGGCACGACCGTCATCGTCGCGCAGATCTCCTTCGCTATCCCCGCGGCATTGCTCATCTACCGCCGTCGCGCGGCGGAGTATCTCCCGCCGTCGAGGCCGTTCAGGGTCCCGCGTGGGCTGGGGTACGTGTGTAATGTGGTGACGGTTGTGTGGGCGGTGGTGATTACAGTTTTCTTTACGTTTCCGACGACGGTACCGGTTACTGGGGGGAATATGAGTACGTTACCCCCTTACTTCTGATTCGTTTGGTATGCTCCCTGTGGGTGATGTTGGGCTAACTGGTGTAGATTATGCGTCTGTTGTGTTGGTTGTGATGTTGCTTCTGGGGGTGGTGAATTGGTTCGTGTATGCGAAGAGACATTACCATGGGCCGAGGTTAGAGATGTAATTCCATGCATGTTCAAGTTTCTTGAGTAGATCTGTTCTAGTCATACCACTACCTACATAATGGTTCTGTACAGCTTCCCTTTCAGACACTAAGTCGCATAGCGATCACTTCTTACCCGTGGTCTTCAGGACAGCAACGCTCAGATTCGGCAAGCTGAATTCAAAAACCCCGTTTTTGCCAGCCCGCAGGTTCGTCAACTTGCTGTTGACCACGTTAGGTCCGCCGATTTCGTTCATGGCGAGTGGGTTAGGCGCAGTCAGCACGGTTAGCTCAGCGGGGGTGCCGGCCTTGACGCCGTCAAAGGTCAGCGAGACCGGCACGTCGGCGGTGCTGTTGTACACGGCCGCCTTGAAGATGTGGCTGTTGGTGGTGCTGTCGACACCGGCGACGTAGTAGAGGGGCCCGTAGTTGTCGGAGGATTTGGTGGGGAGGGTATTGGTCATGTGGGAATGAGAGAAGAGCTATGCTGATCAGCATGAATAATGAACACTGCGGACGAAGGACATACATCATAAACGTGCCAACTGGTAGAGCGGGTTGTCTGATCAGGGTCCGAATTAAAGGACATGAAAGTGGGGGACCACTCGAAATTATCCATGTTTGTGAGCATTGGTGCCTATTCTGTTAGTTTCGGTCATCTCAACGAAGTATGGCAACCTACATAGGTCGTGCCGATAATCTTGTTGGCATTTCTTTCAGCGCCCAGAAGGAACACGGCTTCTGCGACGGTTCCAATCCAAAATGGGTAGAGGGAGAACTCTCTGTCGCTCCAGTTAATTGTGCGTCCGTTATACGTCACCACGGCAATTTCACCTATCAAGTGTTAGTCAGAGCTATAGGTTGGGTTCGATATCATTACCGAGCAGAATTGGGTTTTTCTCGGAGTAGTTGTCGAACATGCCGAAGTTGTGGACGAAATTGTCGGGGATATCGTACGTATGATAGTCACCACCAGCGCCGTCAGGGAGGGTCATACCAACGTACGATGCCAGGACGGTAATATCGGGGTACTTGGCCTTGATCGCATCATAGAAAGCTTTGAACCGGTAGGATTCGTAGGAGGACTTTCCGACGGGGTTCAGGTTATCCTCGTTGCCAATTTCGACATATTTGATGACCCAGGGTTCGGGATGGCCGACTTTAGCGCGCCATGCTCCATACGTGGTGTCCACGGAGCCCATGAGGAACTCAAGCTCGTTCATCGCGTCCTGCACATACAGATGGATTTCGTCTTCGGGGATAACGTCGTGGTTGAGGGCCAAGCCGCCCCAGACCGCAAGGACTTGTACTTGGTTAGGAGGCGTTGTTATGTTCCTGACAGTAAATCACTCACTAGGCTCGAGTCCAAGATCATCACACCACTCCATGTACTCAACCAGACCCATTCCACCGGTCTCCTCGTATCCCCAAGTAGTGGGACGACCAGGACGGTCCTTGAGGGGGCCAATGGTCTCGTTCCACTTCCAGCGGGTGGGAATGGTGTCACCTTCAAGATTGTTACCACCAGGGAAGCGTAGGAATTTCTGCGTCGTTAGCACCTCGTCTCATAAGATATAAATAAATCCTTACCGGGCCAAAGTCCTTCATTGCTTGCATCAGATCTCGCCGAAGTCCATTCGGACGGTTGTTCCAGGTAGGAGGGAACAGACTGATGAGGTTGAAGTCCAATGCACCGCCTTCGGCTTTCTGAACATGAACCGGGTCAGTAAGTCCTTTGTTTATCCTTTTGATCTACTCACCGATGTATCGAAAGTAAGGGAGAAAGTGTTGTTGGTATCCGGGGCAGCGCTATGAGGGACAAGGACAAAGTCGTGCTGCACCCATTCGTCCGCAACGGAACGCGACGCAATCTTAGCACTGGCAAAGACTTTGCCCGTGGTTGCAGACTGAAGTGAAGCTGTGAAGCTTCCACTGTAGGCACCCTTCACATAGAAAGAGCCGGTATATTTCTGGGGCTTGACATCAATGCCCCACCAGCCCAGGTTAGTGAGACCAGCGAGACCCTTGCTGCCCTTAACGTTGACCGAGGTAGGCAAGGCAGATGACAGCGGATCACTGAGGTTCTTGAGAGACAGTGTAGCACCGTTTACAGGGACCCAAGCGTCCAGGTTGGACGGGAACGCAGAACTTCCCTGAAACGCACGATTGCGAATCAACTCCGCATATAGACCACCTTCACCGCAGTGGTTAATTTCCTGCATTAGCGTTAGCATTTGCGTCAAGGTGTACTGGTGCTCGATGAGGATTACCTCTTCCATGAGACCGTATTGCGTGTTAGTCGTGACATTGCCCCCGGACGACGCAACGGAGATCTCAACGGCGGCAGTGCACGCTGCCAGGAGCGGCAGGAGAAGAGACTTGGACAACAGCATGGTATTCCGCTCTGCAGGAAATCACGCTGTGGTTGTTGTTCGCGGATCCTATACCTGGTCAATCGGCAGGGTAATGAGGCAGATCCTGTAGATCGCAGAGACATTATATATGCATCCATGGCGGGCCAGGAAAGGATGTCTCCTGCTCCAGCATGATTCTACCCCTCAATTGAAGCTACATCTGCGGGGTCGACATGAAAAGAGGTCTGTCTAATCAAACCTTGCTTGAATTGCAAGGGACGAGAACGAGACACCCGCTAGCGACTGTTTTCAAGTTCCCATTCTGGCAAAATCCCATGAGGGGGAGACGAGGGTGATCGTCAGGGCATTTCCAAGTCCGTAGCCGGCAATTAGCCGGATTGCATGATCGGATGCTAAATCATCTCGAGCAGGTCGATTCGTCGCAGACTGCCGACTAGATTCAGTCAGTCTCTCCAAGAGGATTCAGCAAAGGTGCGATTCGAACACTTAGGAGAGTCCCATTGAGACTTAAGCACAATACTTCCTGTAACAAGAGTAAACAAGAGCCCTTGGCTGAATATTGGCAAGAAAATAAACTCTCTTGATCCCAGTAGTCTAAAATGTCGTTGACCAAGGGAGGAGTGAAGGGAAGGCCCAGACGGAAGTCCCCCGCATCGATGGTCCAATTGGCTTGCGATGGGATGTGCGGGACAAGAACCAAAGGCTAAAGAGATGGTGCTGGAGCCTGAAGAAATACCGGAGACTATGCGTTTGGATGATGGCTAGTCCGAATATGAGCAATGCATAAGGAAATGAGGAGATTCGCGGATGCATGTGGGGGATCAACAGACTGTATTTCTCCGTCCGAAGCCCCCGAGCCCCTCTGCATTTCTGTGGATGGTTGTTGTCAAATTTGTAAGGACCTCCGATGTATTGTCAAAGTTTAGCTTCGTCCTCTGCTAGCTTCTTCTCCATTCATAAACTTCACTGGGTCGCCAGCTAAGAGTCAAATCTCCGTGCTCTGATCAGTCTGAGCGGCGTGATGACTGTGTACTTTGTACACAGTGCGGAACCAAGGATGTCCTAAGGAAGGCGAAAGGACTCAGACCAAAGTACAACTGATGACCCCCGCCTATTGGTCCCTTTCCTTTTCTTTCCTACCTATGCTTGTGCTGTCTTGACAAATTATCAGAACGATCAAGTTGTCCCACGGATTCGCTACGGTGATTCAAACAGATGATCTCTCGATACAAAACCATCACAGATTGCTCTTTCACTACCTTTACTTTGGAGTCGACCTCGGGAGATTGACTCAGTACCTATGGTACGATGGGGCTGTACCACGGACATGGCATCGCCTGAAGAGTCAGCTCTGGTCATGCAAGATGCCCTCTTCACGCGCCATGGAAACCACCGAGGCGTCGCATCCAATCGTTACAGGTGGTGGTGGCCCGAGAAAAGATCTCACGAATCAAAGTCAGATTATAAACGGCATAGTACTAAAGGAATGGTATCCTCCTTTGCAAGCACCTAACTCTGGAAAGTCGTATTTCATGAACAAAACAAGCGGCGCATGCAAAATATATAGAAACCCAAACCACCGAGCAGGATATCAATCGTAATAGAAATAAAGGACCGGATGAGTGTATGAACAGGGTGGGTATCACTCCCGACGTGTCTACAAGTCCAGCGGCAAGCGATGTGGGAATATTATCGAGTCATCGATCGTGAGGCTTAGCACATCTCGCAGCATTCGATACAATCAAAGCAGCACTCGCAGGTCTCTTCGCAAAGGAAGCAGCAGCAGAGGGTGGCAAGACTAGCGGGAGAGGAGGAGCATTAGCAACTGAGACGCAAAGCAGTTCCCCGGCGACGCTGGTCAAGCGAGCAAAAGCGAGGTAGAGCTTACCAAGCACCTAGACATCCACGGTCCTTCTTCTGGGGAGCAGGCTGCTGTTGGTACTGCATTTGCTGCTGTCGAGTCTATCAGTTCTTCGTTCTCTGCAGTCATGCGACTGGGTTGTAACGTACTGGAGGATACTGCTGCGGGGGAGGATAGGGTCCTTGCTGGTATCCCTGAGGGGGGCCATAAGCTTGGGGAGGCCCCTGGGGGTACCTATATCCACAAACACATTAGAAACTTCTTCAATCGCAAAACCCAAGCACGATATGAGAAGAGATCGTCGCTTTATCTTCGTTCCTTCCTGCCGCTCTAGGTGCTCAAGTGCCCCCTTCAGCAACGTCTCCTTCGTAGAACAAAAGTCATGATGACAGCGGACGGTTTCACACGAAGTGCATTATGACCGCCTTGGACAGAGTGCCAGAAGGAAGGGCGCAGCGAAGTTCGAGACGCCAGGCCGGAAGGAAAGAACGAAAAGGGCTATGGGAGGTAGGAACTATAGACGCAAATGAGTCAATCACTTACGGCTGCTGGCCGTGACCGTAGTACTGCTGGTTGCTCATGATGGCGAAGAAGAATGTACTGCAAAGCTAAAAGGGTGAACCAGTCAGTATGGATGATGACAATCAAAATGGCGGACAGGGAGTAAGAGAATGACGCGAGGGTTTGCGAGAGGAAAATATACGCAACGGAGAGCCAATAACAGAGGAGAAAGCGTACCTAAGCAAATGCCAAGTGCTAGCGGTTCAAGAGTACCTAGGCAATAACAATAAGGAGATGGGAAAGGGTCAAATACGAGGAGATTATGAGGGCCCAAACAGTGGCTAGGGGTTGAAACTGCAAAGGAACGAAGAAGCGGAGAAGGAGGAGAGGGGATCAGAGGGAACTAGTCGAGCTAAGATTCGGACTAAGTTCCTCCAGATCATCCAGATGACAACCCAATGAGTTTTTATTAGCTCTATCTGTATCCTTCCACAATTCGGCTGGCTTCTCAAACGATTAGAGCCATTTTCACTCATCCAGGGTCCAGGGATCAGTCTTCAATTATTGACCCTCCAGCTCTGCTAAGCAGGCTGAGCCCTTAGCCCGAATCGCCCGATTCTTTGGTGTTCCGGACCGCGGAACCGGATCGCTGTCCACGAGCCATCCACTGATAGGTAGTCTGGTACCCCTTCAATCGCGGTTCTGGTAATAAGGATGCCTGGAACCTCCTGATAATCCCCTTTTTCATGCCTAAAAATACCAGTTTGTTGTTCATCAAATTCTTAAGTTTTCTACCAAGTGACTTTGAAACGACAGCCGCCCTTCATGCGCTGAGCCACGGCAATTTTACTAATAATACCAGCCCTACAACAAAACCCACCTTAGCCACGCGCCCACGGCCGATGTTCGGTAATGAAGTCATCATTGGCTAAAAGTCTCTCGCCTGCCAGACTGATTGGCCATCAGCGGTCCACCATCGGCAGCCCAGCGCTGCTTGATTGTGCTGGTGGGCCACTAGAAGAGCTCTTAGTGGGTTCAGCTGTGCAATCTGCGTGCCCTGAGTTTCAGCTATCACTTATCAGCCAATCGTCGCTGCTAGGTTTTCGACTGACGGTGGCACTTGTGGCTGATGTCCACCCGAGCCACTCTGTCACCGCTCCAATTTGCCAATTACAGTGGAAAATGTCTCGTTGCTGCCTAAATGCTCTTTAGTACGAAGTACCCTCTCCACAGATTATTCTGGTTCACTCCCAAGTGACAAGTCACACACCAAATATATCGCCATTGTCGCGTCCTCTCCAGCCACGACACAGCCGCCTACGTGGACGACAGATTGTTGCAAATATCGACCAGGCTCCCTATTGCCTAGTTGGGAAAACCTGAAGCTATTCGAGAAAACATGAGGCTACTGGGTTGAGAAATGCTACCAGTGCAAAATAAAACTAACCATATCATCAACGGTCAATGGACTAGCGCTCCAGTATCATTGAGAATTCAACATTTGCTAGGATATCACACATCCTTTGTGCGGTCGTCTTTTAAACTGATTTCGATTATTGTTTCTCTGCGAAAGTGTCAGAATAGAAGTCGCAGTCGAGCAAATAAGAAGGAGCTACCGCAACATACCTTCCATCTGTCCAGCTCGGCCGTAGTAGATTTTGTTCGCGGGTGTTCTGCACCCAGAGACTCGCATTGGAGCTGAACAATCCGTTGAAGGACCTCTATAGCTTCAATGTCTCGGCCTTGTCCCTGCAAGTTATCTGCGAGGTACCGCATTGTCAGCAGTGTGTAGGGATGATCGGTCCCTAGCACCTTTTCTCTCCCTGCCAGTGCTCGTCGATGCATCACCTCGGCATCCTTAATCTTCCCAAGGCTCGCGAGCACTAATCCCAAGCCGTCAGTATTTGACAAGGTGATCGGGTGGTCTGCCCCTAACGCCCTTTCACATCCTGTCTGTGCCTGTTGAAGCATCATCTCAGCCTCCTGGTGTTTTCCTAGCCACACCAGCGTGACGCCTAGGTTGCTCATAGCTCCAAGTGTCCATGGATGGTCGGCAATCAGCCTCTGCTGGAAGCCTTCTAGCACCTTTCGGTACATGACTTCTGCCTCCTGGTGCTTTCCCTGCGAGGCAAGCATTGACGCTAAGCCGCTAGTAGTCAGCAGTTTGTTGAGATGATCAACCCCGGACATCTTCTCATATCCTGATAGGGCCCTCAGATACAGCATCTCAGCCTCCTCGTGCCGCCCTTGCACCATCACCGCCTCGGCCAGATTATAAACACTTGTCAAGGTGAAGAGATGGTCATCTCCAAAGATCTTTTCATATCCTGCTAGCGCCCTCCGATACAGCCTTTCAGCCTCGTCGTACCGTCCCTGAGACAACGCCATCCACGCCCAATTATGGACACTGGTCAGAGTGCAGGGATGGTCGTCCCCGCAGGTCTTCGCAAATCCTGACAATGCCCTTTGATACATCATCTCTGCCTCCGTATGTTTGCGTTGGAGCGTAAGTACCCACCCTAGGTTCCCAATACACATAAGTGTGGTGAGGTGATCAAGCCCTAATAACTTCTCAGACCCTGCTAAGGCTTTCCGAAGCATGGTCTCTGCCTCTTCATAACCCCCCGCCCTCCTGAGCACTATGCCCAGGTTGTTCAGACTGACTAGGGTCCAGTGGTTGTCAGCACCTAGCAGTTTCTCAAAACCCTTTACCGCCCGCCGTAGCATGACTATTGCCTCGTCATACTTTTCTTGGTTGTCCAGAACCACGCCCAGTAAATTGACGCTATTCAGTGTTTCGAAGCTCTCAGTACCAAAGTGTGTTTCTCTCAGCTTCAATGCTTTAACCGCCATCTCTTCGGCCTCGTTCATGTTACTTTTTATCCAGGCATATGATGCTGCATTGTGGAGCAATAGAGCCAGTGAATCTTCGGTATCTAGCCGCTCAAGCATTGCTAGCCTGGTGTGTGGGAAGAGCAGTTGACACTTTGCCCAGTCTTCAGAGTCTGCCGGCGGGAACTCCCTCGCAAGACTTCTGATAAAATTTAGCCTCCACCTTTCGAGCTGTCCATGTGCCTCAAGCCATTTTCGCATGGCGATCTGCACTAACCGATGCATCTGAAAACTTTCAGAATCCGCGTTCACAGTGATGAACGCGAAGTTCCTTAGTATGCGGATATCATCCTCATATCTGTCATCCCCATCGGATTGTACCAGACTGTTTGCACTGTCCATTTTGCAGTTGTCAACCGCTTCCAAGTGTCTTTCCCGGTCGTTATTGGTACTTTGACTTTGACTGAAATCTTGGAGCAAACTCTGATGTATTCCTTGCCGATCGAAAAAGCTCATCAGTGCCAGGAGGTTTGCGGCTGATGGCCGTTCCTGAAGGATGTGATCGAATGATATTTGCCAAGTACGAATGATAGAATTTCTGGCCTCCCAATCTCGGCGAAGCTGCCCCTCTTCATGCTCAAGGAGACTCAGTTTTCTATAGTCGCTGCTCTCCAATTGTTGAAAATACTGCTTTACCGAGGAACGGGGAGCTCTCTCTCTGATGTAGGATGCTGCCTGGACGATTGCAAGTGGCATGTACTCAAGTGCTGCTGTCAGCTCCATAATGTCTTTCGCGTTTTCCGGTATCCCGAGCTTCGCCTCGAAAAGTGTCTGCGCATGGTTTTTATCCATCGGGTCCACGGTGATGATGTCGCGTTCTTCGACCATCCTCAGCGCCACGGCTCTATTTCGTGTAGTTATCATCAGAGATCCATGCGTGCTCTGGGGGAGATATGCCCATAATGGCCGGTCCAGTGAGCGATCTTTGTCTCGCTCGGCTAGATCCTGACTGTTAAACGGCCCTCCACGAAGGAAGTGATCATCATCGACATTATCAAGTATCAGAACCCATCTTCCCTTCCGGCAATCCTGCAGCCAGTCGTGAACAAGTTGATATACATTGGCCTTAGGATCCCTCCGGCCCGTGATTTTCACTCGGTCTGCAATCTCTCGAAAACCCTGCTCGTAACGAGCTGCGTTGCTGGCATGGATCCAGAAAACCCACGTTCTTGGGGAGTGTTCCCGGACTCTATGGCAGTATTCGATAGCAAGCTGCGACTTTCTGTCCGGTGTCAGCAAACATATATTCCTTTTAGGTGCACTTGTCTCACCCCACGCCGCCGAGGCCCACCAGTGCGATTCTAGACGCTGGCTCCAAACATTTCTCGTGAATCCTATCAAGTAGTGACTCCCGTTCAACAAAGTCCGGGTCACGACGAAAGGGAACAGTAGACAACGGACTCGGCGGTGTCTCGGGTCTTTCTGAGGCTGGACTTCATTAGCGAAGACTGATCATGATCGATGCACAACTTACCAGGTTGCGAATAGAAGTTTGCAGTGATGGGACCATGGTTCGTTCCCACCTGAAGTCCAGAATTTTGATCGCCAAAGGATATTGTAGGCTCCATAATCATTGTCGCAGAACAACGGGGACGTGAACATATTCGCGCCCGGATATATACCGATCCCTTAAGCGCCAGCCTCACGCACCCCTGTAGACCCCGCACTAACGTGGTACTTGTGCTGTTCGCTGTTTGCTATAAACATCTTATCGTCTCTCAGACTGTTCATAAATTCCTCAGACATCGAACAATGCTCATTGTGACCTACAATGGCGGATCCTCTCAGTACCACCGCAGGCATTCTCGGCATCGTTGTACCCGCTCTCCAGGGTCTCAGACTTCTCCTAAACGACTTACAAAGCATCAAAGACGCCCCTGAAGCCGTCAGTAATTTAAAGGACAACGTCCGCGCCATCGAACTGGCCCTGACCTCCCTCAAAGCCATCTCAGAAGAAGACTGGGAGTCCCTCGGCGCAACCGTTGCAGACGAAGCAAAAGCCACCATCGCATCCTGCAGCAATGCTTGCGAAAACTTTCGCGCCAGCCTCCAGCGCTGGACAGGTCGCTCTCAGGCCGGCAATGGGAGATTATCGCGGCTCGATCGAGCAAAGGTGGGAATCTTCAAGCAGGGACAGATCAAGTCTATGTGCGAGCAGCTGCAGAGCTGCAAGCTCACGATCAACACCGTTGTTAGCATAGCAACGCTGTACGTCGATTCAAATCTGTTCTTTAGATACTGCAAGAGGTAGAGACTGACTGACGAGCGATAACGATGTACAGATACAGCTCCCTTCGGCATACCCGCCTCACCGAGGAAATAAAGAAGACGATCTCGATGCGGCAGGAAGAAATCGAAACCGCTATCAGGACAACGGATAATCAGATCGCTGATATCCGAACAAGGCGAGGGGAGATCGGCCTTGCGGAAAGGCCCCAGGCAGCCGCAGATCCGGAGACTGAAGTAGACATGCTGAGACAGATCGACGAAGAATACAAAGGACTATATATATCGCGGAGACTGCTCAATGAGCTCATGATGAGAGTGCAGGAGAGTACGATTGTGAATATTGCGGCGAGGAACGAGAATAACTCGATGCGTGTGACGTTTGGGACGCAGAACTCTGGTCTCCAGATCGGTGTTAGCAATAGTCCTATCACTGGGATTAGTTTTGGCTCGAGATGAGCGCTTAAATATCATGGTGAATCATTGATATAGGGTTTGGATTTCAATCTTCTATCGACTGGATGAAATTAACGCTGAGAAAGGTGAAGGATAGAAGAATATTTGTAGGATGAACTGTCCATAGAATCTCTTATAAGTGGGTAAAAGCACGAGAAATTGCTAGCATGGGAAGTGTGTGATATTGTCCGCGCAGCGCCAGAGTCAGATATTGATAGTCAATCACTGACGGAATCTCTGAGCTTATTACCAGACTGAATTTTTCAAATGTAGGGTATCGGCTTGGTAAGATTTTCAATATTGACCATAATTTGGATTAGACTGCAGGTCTACTTGTTAATACAGACCATCAGAAGAATTTGTACATTAGTATATGGTGGAGCAAGAAGGCTTGCGCTCATCACTCCATGCTGGAGACCCGTGTAGAGTAAATAGAGCTGAAGAAGAGGAGATATACAGCCGTGAAGTGAAATTGAGATCGAAATCAAATGTGTGAAAGCACGTGAAACCAGAAAAGTGGTCATGACGATTGCCAGAATCGAAAAGATGAATGAAGAACTGAAGGAAAGAGCCAAGTCATTACAGGTCATCATCATACATACGAGTCGATCTCAGGCGGTAGAGTCTGAGAATCGAAATAACATGCCGTCTCAAGAGGCGCGCCCACAGTCATCGTGTGGAGGTCAGAATAGCCTTCGTACCCATGGGCCATAGTGGGCTCTATACCTACTTGAGGGAGGCTGTCAGCTGGTGCCGACGGCAACCCGCTGAAAACCGCCTCATCCGTAGATACTGACAATGGCACAGAAGCCAGGTCTTCTCCTAGTGTGTCTTGGTCAACAGCAGTCTGAGCATTCTCAAGAACAAATTCCTCCTGCTGCACCATCCAGTGCTTCAATACTTCCATCGGCGGGTGATTCCCGCCACCCTTACCACCTCGCTTCTCACTGTCTTTTCCACGTCCTCCCCGTCCGCGTTGGCACGGGTTGAAGTGAGTACGACGGAGATGGGCAGCGGCGTTGTAATTAGCACCGTACCGTTTGCCATTCCGACAAGCCTTGCAGTTGGCTAGGAAGGTCTTGCCTGGAGATATATCCACGCAGACCCAAACCTTACGGACCACCGAGTGTACCCGTTCAATGTGCCTTCGCAGCTCGTGCTCCCCGTGGAAGCCATCTGGCTGGTCATTGCACATGTGGCAGTACGTTTTTGGGCGGGCAGGCCGTTGTATCGAGGCCTTAGGGATGGCCGCAACTTCTTTCGAAGTGCCGTCCGACGATGAGATACGAATCATCTTGTGTTGCTCCACCAGCTTCGCTGGAGAGTTATTGCGCGACTCAAGTTTCGGTGCGATAGGCCGAGTGCCCTGCACTATCTGTTCTTGCGTCCTCCGCGCCGCTCTTGACTGCTGAGAGCCAGCCGAACTGTTGCTTTCAGCAGACATGGAAGGCTTCATCTCTGTAGCAGGGGATTCAGGGACATTTGAAGAGGGAGGGGGGTAGAAGGAAGTTGAGGAGGGTGCTGAACAGGAAAATGGAAGAGGAGCAGAGTCAGAGAAGGGAAAGGTGACGGAGTTGAAGGTCTGCTGACTTGAGTAATCATGGATTGGAACATTGACAGGGGAAACAGAGGGCAGGAATTCAGTAGAAGGCATAGAGAAGGGGTAGCTGGGGTTTAGATTTGGTCCGGTGGAGTCAAATCGGATCATGCCCAATCCTCCACAGATGGAGTCGGTAGTGGTACTCCTGGTCATCTCGACTGCGGCAGATGCCAGTGGCGCCGGTTGGTTAGCCAGAGATGGATTCGACAAACCAGTAGGGTCCGTCGAAAACTCCGGTATTGATGCTTGCAGTTGATGCTGGAGTCCATTCGAAACTGGATCCGCAGAGAGGGCCAGCGACAGCGTCGATAAGTTCGACCGGTCCTGAAAGTCGTCCAAGCACTGCCTAGCATATTCGGACGGCGAATATTCGTTGACATGGTCAAGTCGAAGATGCGACGAGACCTGAGGTCCGTAGGATTGCCGATGTCCCAAAACACCTGGGGCCAGTGGTTTTCGGTGAGAGACCGGAGTCTGCTGACTCTGCGATCTAACCATGGCTGTGTGCCGGACAGAGGACCCAGTAACCGAGGGGAGGGAGAAGTCGTCCGTCCGAGAAGCCATTCCAGTAGATTTCAGATCGGTTTCGGGGGCCGCTGGCGAAGACGCATGAGAAAGCTCACGAGTCAAGTCAACGGTCACTGGTGGCTCCGGTGTCTGCCAAGTGTCAATCCATGGACTGTCGGCGGGGAAGTCAAGAGAAGGAGGATGGAGTAGCGCAAGAGAAACATGGTGGGTTATGAACGGAAGGTGGAGAATAGGCGGGAGCAGGAGACCAAGATAGATCACATACGGTGACTCGTCGTTTTGTCGGAGGAAGACCAGAACCAGGGAGAGTCCGCGGAGTATCCTGTCGAGTCCGTTTCCCAGATTTTTCGATAGATGAACCACTGTCAGGGATGCCAGAGCCGGGAACTGGACGGTAACTGGATGACGCCGTTGCGGGTAAGAACTGGCTTAACCGTTGACTCCAAAGACGATTGCGCTCTGATTCCGGAAGGTGAGAGTGCCGAACCAAAAAAGCGTCCCGATAGCCAGAGATGGCCCTTGTGAAGAGTTCGTCGTCGGCCATGGTGACTGCCATCGCGGACGGATGATCCTTTGAAAGCGACTCTCCAACAGAGCTCATGGGGAGATAACTGCTATCAGTATCACACGAGATTGAGGAAGAGGGGATTATTCTATATGATGAACAATTAGCACACAAATAAAACAGAGAGTGGGCTATGTGAATGTGGAGGGGAGAGAGAAGACGGTTGACGGGGTTCGGGGGAGGAGGGAGGCTGACTTGACTGTATCGATGCAAAAAGTTACGAACAGGCAATATGGTATCCAAGCGCGACGCTGAGGGTCAGTGACCGTGAGAGACAGAAGACAATAATGGATTGCCAAAGACGTGAGAGTGCTCGGTATGTATAAGGACTTATTCGGGGAGGGTCGTAGCCAAGATGAACGAGAAAGTATTGACTGAGAAGATCGCGAAGGGGAGCGATGGGGCTTAGATGAGAAGCAGAAATGGGAGGGTAAGATTCATACATATAACGGGGAACTATCCCACGGTTCGGAGGTGCAGTAATGGAGACTTCTGAAAAGTCAAAAGGGACGGAAGATCCGTCAGAAGAGAAGGACTGAATCTGGATGTTGAAACTTGGGGTCTTGGGGAGCGACAAGGGTGGGGATGCTAGGTCAACTAGGTGTTATGGCTCTGGGATGGCTTATGGACAGAAAGATTAGATGATTTACCTAGATTCATTTCAAGATAACTGACTAGACAGTCTACTAGAACAATAGATAGCTAATACTAGTCAGTTAGTCGGTATTATTATTGGAGACTACTACTAAGGAGCAAGTACGATACTTACTTGGGTGATAGTCTGATAGATCATATGGATCGTGGGTCGTGGATCAGCAGCAATCGTCGACGGGATTGACGATGAAGTGCACGAACTTTTGGCAGAATCGAAGGTCTGGAACACTTCTGGCTTCTTTGCCTTCATACGATTGGGTTAGAGAAGAAGCCGAATATTCCTTTTTCTTTTTCCTGGTTTATTTTCGAAATGTCTATGCGGATTTTTGGTTTGACCTCATATTAATTCCTCCAAGCCAACCGATGACCTGGACGCCATCCAGAAATGGATAAGGTAGCTTGGGGGTTACAGAAGGAGTAAAGCTCATCTAGCTAGTTGATGGTTGATCACTACTTCATCAGGGCAAGGTCCTAAAGAGCCTAAGGCACTAATTTACTTTGTCTACCTCTCTATGGTCAGGTCAAATGGACTCAGGACATGGTACGGAGTACTACAGAGTACAGATACGAAGCGTGAATTGTCCAGTCCTCGATCGGCAGGAAAGGGGAATGTGACCTGTTAGGTAAACAAGCAGTCACTGTGAACTGGCCAACGTGCGTAGCGCAGGGTTCCAGGAAAAGTCCCAGTTGTCCGCGGTAGAATGATGAGGTCCCTTTTAGGCTTAGAGTGTCTAACCTATCTTGAAGGACCCGAGCGGTGACGACATTGGTCAGAACATAATATCTCGAAAAATACAGGGTGAACACGGAGTCTTCCAAAGTGAGGCAGCGAAACGGATCGCGCCGACCAAATCCCGGGCCACAAGGACAGCACGAAAGGATGCAGGATGCATTATTTTTGTCCAATCTTCCAACTTTCAAGACTCAGTCCTTGAAATAACGAAATGCAATAAAAGTCGTTTTACCATTGCCATCATCAGCGTGATTGGTTCTCATCTCTAAACAGTGCGTCTCTCCATCATTATTATCGTGTCTTATGTGCACCAAAATCTGCAGCAAATTTTGTTGTAAGAGTGGCTCTGTCCTCGTAGTGTTTCAATTCACGTGCCTTGTCAAAGTGTTAAGAGATGACGAGGAAAGCGTGTTAACCCCATCCATGATTCTTTCTGGTTATCTCGCAATTATCGTTTGTCCTTCAGCGCATGGCCCCCACGGCGGCATACTCTGCCATCGTCCCCTGAACGCGCCTACAGCGGTACCAACGAGATCGCAAAGTATTGCAAAGACTTTGGGCAAAATCTTTTTCATGGTCACCCTCCAAGCCAGCATAGTTAGGCTCAATTTTGTCAGCAACCCTTCAACACGTAGTACTGCCACAGCTTGCAGGCCAGCCGGAAGCAACCTGATTGTACCCTTCGACTCGAGGTCTGCCACGTTGCTAGACTACACCGTATTGGGATCTGTCATTTATCTTGCTGCTAGTCGCCGGGCATCTCAGTCCAACTCGTTCAGATGACGCTCTAGCCGATGGTCAGATTTGGTATTATTCATACCCTGAGTATTTTGAGCGCTAGATCAGGGCAGCAAGCGGTATGGCCAAGTGTAGTGCCTTGAAAGGACTAAAATAGAGACCAAGCGAAAGTTGACTCTAGAGAATTGATTCCTGAGGCATCCATTATTTTGGCTGCCCGAATGACCCTTGTGTGCAAGGCACAGCAGTCTCCAAAAAAGACTTCATCCAGCCAAACGATACCCGTGAGTTTGCATCATCCACCTGTCGTCACCCCAATGCCTTTTCAGCGGTGAGATGCCAGCTTGCGCCCCTTAACACACTTCACGGGTATGTAATCAAGTCGCCAACATAAACCCATTCCGACCACGGAACTTTCCGGTGGTACCATTCGGAAGGCTCCCAAGGGTCATATGCCCGTCCCCATCTTTAGACCATTTCCACGAACTTTCTGGCGAGTATCTATCTAGATACTCCCTGCAACTCAACGGAGTAGACTAGGTGCTCACAATTTCCTTTGAAGCCCGAAGTCGCATCCATCGCTTCTTTTTCGACAGGCACATCGAACGGCGATCCTGCCACAATTGACCGACCGACAATTCAAGGTTCAAAGTGGAGATCCAGCGAAAGTCTCAAGTTTTCCACGTGACCGGGACCTTTCGTGGTCCAGGAGTCTCCACCATCCATATCTGTCTCGCAAAGTAGTATGGCGTGAGGGAGATGTCTTTGCTACATCCACAACCTACTGCAATTACTCTAATGAGCAAAAGGGGCTTGATACTTCGACATTTGACCCATTGCCCAGTACTATCCGTTCTCTAGTAGATCATCTTTCCTTCCTCACCGCTATCCAAGTGGGTAGTATGGTCTACAAGTCTTGCTCCTTTTTTGATGGATATTCTGTTTCGGCTACCGCGCAATTTCGTTTCATCTTCCAGATCTCAAGTACGGACGGACAAAGCCACGAGCTAGGTAGATGAGCTCGCCGTGGGCCTCACGGCTACGTAACGACCATGATAGGGAGAGCAACGTATGAGCGGAGTCCGCATAGTCAGTAGTACAGCATTGTAACTTGCTGCTGACAACGGTGCTAGATAGTACATACTCACATGAACCACTGACATACTGGAATCTCACTCGATTATAACAATGGATGATACTGATCACTGAGCATTCATTCGGAGTTTCAGTGATTGTAACACGTCCTTGGCAGACGCTGATTATTAACATTTGCTCCAAGCAAGAAAGTCAGCTGTGAGTTGATGTTGAACCGTATCCAGAAGAAAAGGATCGCAATCACCAAGGGGTATCTACAGAGTCCTTACAATCTACAGAAACCAAAAATAGGCTCGACAGTCACACTATTCTCTACAACCAACTTGCACTGATGGCTTCACTAAATTTCTGTCCATTGGACCAAAATGACCTGACTCACAGTCCTTGGCCAAGTGGGGCCACTATCTGGCGTAGATCATGGACAAATGTATCAGAAACCCCGTGCAGACGGTTGTTGGTAGGCCATCGCATCCCCTTCCCGTTTGGCTACTTCCTCTATGGCTACTGTTGTCATCAATCATAACGGTTTCATGTGCGCAGGCACATACATTGATCCTTCTGCTAGAAACCTTCGCAACACGGAGAGGCAAAGCCACAACGGCAGAGGGCTCATGACTCTTCTTACTCGAATCAACTCCTGAGCAGTGCACACGCGATATCTGAGTATTATGTTCGCAGAAGCCTCATTTTACCTTTTTGACAGGGGTCAGACAAAAGGACAAAACTCAGACTCTGCTGATAATGTCGTGGGCTGTAAACTGCCTCAGCGCAAGCTTCCAGCTCGAGCATGTGTGAAGCCAAATGCCCGAAACCAGACATTTCTGCCTGACGTCCCCAGTAAACGTACGAGGGTTGACAGGACATCGACAGCATGGGACTAGCCCTTCATGTCTAGGTACATGATATGATAGCAATAAGTTAGAGTTTGTCGCCTAGTTTGGCTATGCTGGTGCTCCAATCTGACCACCATCTTCTTTTGGCGAAGTACATAAGGTGAAGGATTCCTATCCTCTGGTGAACTGGTCAACTTTTGTCTTTGTCAAGGTCCTTCTTCGACTTAGCAGGCTATGTCGGCAGACAGATTTGGAAGGCTGACATATGGCTCAGCTCTAAGCCTTGTTGCAAGGTTTCGCCTTCATATATAATGTGGCAAGGCACCAAGTTTTTATGTTTGCCCAATGGCTATCTACAGGTTCAGGCATCTACGACACCCCTTCAGCCCGTCTCGTCTTGGTGAGGCTCAGGCTTCTATGTTATCGATTACGCGTCTAATAGAGGGCTGAGAGGAAATCCTGCAACGACCTGGTATTAAGACTATATCCTTGCAAATAGCAGGGCACGGTGCAATTGACAGCATGCTACGGAGTCCGGGGTCTTGCGCTCAGGCCGGTTGAGAGTTTGTGCTCTTTCTGCACTTTTGTCCTGAGGGTCAGCTATGACTCGACTGACAGGTAGAGCTTTGGCAAATTTCCATTTTGAGAAGGTAGCGTTATCCTCTAAGTGCCGTTGGCTCTCAGTTGTTGTACTGCGCGACCGGTTGATGCTCCGATCCTTCGCGTTCTTCATTCGTCGGTAAGACCTGGGTTGCAGCATTGTTTCCAATCACCCATGAACAGAAGACTTTCCCATCAAGTTATCTCTTTTTCGGCTCGATCAGTACAGCGTGAAGTACCTTTCGGTCAGCTATATAAATACGCTTCTCCTGGTCACCTGAGACCCCTGCGAAGACTGTTTTTGTGTGGATGCGTGAAATTTACGACTTCATCATCAGTTTCGCTCGTCCAGACTCCTCAGGGCGACAAACCCCTCGGCTGTCGAGCCTTATAACCGTTATGGGATGCTCAGAGGTGACCTCCAACCCTATGATAGCTCTTCTGCCATCATCGCTTCGCACGATGGACGCATGACTGAGCATCCATACCGAGGAATGGATTTGACGACGCAGCCATCATGGATATAAAATCCCCGCGAAGTGGATCTCCGAGCGATCAACGCGGAGAGGGTTATCATTTTATTGGCTAACGGATTCGACATTTCTCGCACTTTGTGATGTGTCCAGGGGAGTGCCTTTCCTTCGAACTGTACAGAGGCATAACATTTCCATAAGCCCCTCTGTCGTCGAAGGACGATTCTGACAGACATTATGCTGGCTCAACGTCAATATAACAACTTCCAGTATCCCCAGTCCTCGCTCCATAGCCGATCAGTGCAGATTGCGTCATATTGTAGGACCTATGGAGCACTATGCGGCCAGTTCCCAGTACAAACCACTTCAGTTCGTCAACGGCACCCGAAATTCACATTATCAGGCCTTCAATGAATCACAAAGTAGCAAAGAAAGTAGAATTCATTTTCAAATTGGATGGAGGGTTGACATTTGCATGAAAATCCATGGAGTATACTGCATTCATTTATATACTTTTGGCGGGCCGATCTCCGTTGGTCAGCAGAATGAGTGCCTGACCTACCTTAAAACAATCGCCTTCAATCAATACCATGAGAGCCCTATAAGGTGTACCAGAAAAAGGAATCCAAGGATAGGTACCGAGACGTCCATCATGCTGGAAATGGGTGGAACTGTCTGCCTGACGTCAGATTGCCACGCTTTAAGTCTGGGTCTCCCATACAATCGCAGTTGCCGCTTGAGATTAACTCTGGAGGGAACTACGGATAGAAGCAGCTTGGGTCCTTCGCAGGCAATATTTAAGAGAACCATCACTCTTTCTTTCTGATCATTAATTTTCTCCATCTATCGCAGCTGGGATATTCCCATGTCATCTGTGAATTCAAAGTTGAGCGTCAGCTGTCACTATTGCAAACAAAGCAGAGACACGTGATTAATTAACCGTGTTGCTGGGCTCCATCCACGTCATAGGCCCTTTTCCCAATTTCCGCTCCGCTTCTCAAAAGGAGATAACGGATTCTTGAAGAAAAGGAGGAGAAAATCATTCCGCTTCGATACCACCAAACCCCAAACCTCAACATCTCCTTCGTATCATCATCTCTTTCTCTCTTTCTCTCGCAATTTGTGGCATCCACAATGTCCGACTCTACTCTCTATCTCTACACCTCCCTCACTGCGGGGTCATCCCACATCGTTACCGCCACTGCACGGTTAGAGACGATCCTGAAGGCCAACAAAATTCCTTTTCGCGCAATTGACGTCGCTACTGATGAGGCCGCTCGTAAGTTGTGGGGCCGTCGTTCCAAGGGTAAAAAATTGCCTGGACTTGTGAAGTTTGGCACAGTTGTCGGCGTAGGTCATTCTGATACCCTTCGATCAAAGGAGGCACAGCTCTCGACGGATCTACGTGGCTAATGGTTTTGACTCGTGTAGGATCTAGAAGACATCGAGGAGTGGAATGAGTACGGCGAGCTGAAGATGCACATTGACAGCGTGGAAGATTTCGACAGCATTCCTGCCACCAGCTACCCTAACTCAACCTCCCAGTCAAACACTGGATCTACTACGCCTGCTACCCCACAACCTGCAACAGAGAACGCAACCCCGAAGCAGAGCACAATCAAAATTCAGAGCCCACCAGCGAGGGAGAAAAAAGATGACTCGGTGACGCTCGCTTTGCGACAGGCGGGCGAGGAGGCTGCGGCAAAGGCGAAGGGCAACACGGGCGCAGATTTCAAGAAGGACAACGCCTCCGCAGATTCCGAGCAGCAGAAGGAGCACATCAGCGGGGAGAACAAAGGAGGAGCAGAAACTGTACGTCGGCGATCGGTGGTTCCTGCGGAAATTATCGGGGGCAGTGGAGGGCGTCCACCTCTGAGAGTGCCCGAGTTCGCTGCGGAATCATCTGCCAATTTCCGTGCTGATAATGCTGAAGCTCTAGGGTTGGTTCAACATCACCGCGGCTCCATTGTCTCCGCAACTTCCCCAGAGGAAATGGAGAAGGTGGCCCAGGACCTGCGCAAATCTATTTCCGGCGGCCACGAAGAAGTATTAGCGGCTTTGAAGAACGAGCATGCAGAGCGGGCAGTGCAAGAAGAGACAATCGAGGAAGAGTCAGATGGCGAGGATGACAAGCCTGACGAGAAGAGTCATCGCCAGGAAACCCAGAAACAGGATACTAAGGATGCACCGAAAGCGACAGAGAGCGTTGAAGATTAAGACATGGTTACCGTCTCCTCAAACATTGTTCAGCCTCTGAAGAATTTTCCTTGCGTGGTTCGTTCGTGTATGATACCAAGTTGCATTTCTTAGCTCGCTGTCTGTCTCATGCGATGCGTGATAATAGTCACGACATGATTTTCATAGCTTAGATTACTCAATGCCAAGTTTCTGAAGCTTTTCTCCCTGCCCATCCCTTGTAGGAGTCAAGTCGAAAGTTAAGAGGTGATGGAGATTGAAAACAATATTGAAAATGGGAAGAATTATGATCTTTTATATAGAGGTATATGTTTATGTCTGGCTAGTCTCGCATCCGAGGGACAGCTTGGCGCTTGTTAACAGCTTCGCGCAGCTTCGCAATGACGTCGGCAGGGTCCTGAGCGCCAAACACCGCCGAACCAGCGACGATAACATTGGCCCCAGCATCCGCAGCCTGGTCAATTGTTCCCAATCCCAACCCACCATCGACCTCAATATTCAGATCCGGGTACCGCTCACGGAGAGCCTTCACCTTGGGAAGCTCGGAGGCCATGAACTTCTGACCTCCAAAACCGGGGTGTACCGTCATGACGAGAACCATCTACAGCAACAGCGACTTGTTAGTATTTAATTCATGTGTATCCATGAGGGTTAGACAGCGGAAGCTTACATCAGGCCGTTCCTTCTCATCCTTGTTTTCCAGGATCTCCCATAGGACATCGACCGGGGTATCGGGCTTGATGGCAATGCCCGCCTGCATGCCCTCGTCGTGGATATAGCGGATGAGTTCCTTCGGGCTTGTCGGACGGGTCGTCTCCTTGTCTTCTGGGGTCGTAGCGGCGACGGAGGAGATGGCGGCTTCGTAGTGGAAGCAGTAAAGATCGCATCCGGCGGATTTGAACTCTTTGACCCATTTATGTGGCTGTCATGGCAGGTCAGCATGCTTCTCTCGCGAGGTTGAAGGCATTGGCGTAAAGGCGCTCACCTCCGCGATCATCATGTGGCAGTCAAAGGTACCCTTTCCGAGGGCTTGGGTTGGACGGTCCACATGAGAGCGGATCTTGGTGACAACGGGTGCGCCAAAGGTCATGTTGGGGACGAAGTGGCCGTCCATGATATCGACGTGCAACCAATCGGCACCCTGTGCGATCTTCGTTGAGCACTCATTGCCCAGGACAGCGAAATCTGCGCTCAGGATGGAGGGAGCTATGATTGCTGGAGGGGACATGGTGGGGCTAGTGATGGAGGGGTTGTAGATGTACTTGTACTTGGTACGAGTAGTCAAGGTAGGGAGGGGTAGTATGATGAGAAGTTGTAGTAGAAGTAAAGCTGTACAGAGTGATCGGCAGCAAAACAACTAGGAGAGCGATCTGGAAAGAAACATAAGCAGCTTTGATATCACCGCCGTTCCCGTTCCCGTTCCCGGTCGACGTCAGTCCGACGATGGCAATCTGGTTGACGATAAGGGCTAGTAAGCTAGGGTCGCGACCTTCACGTGGGACGTGGGGGAGATCCGTCCGTGGGGGCCTGCCAGCCTGGATGCCTGGACCGGGGTTGAGACTTGGACATATCAACAAATGATCACAGGATTGATCATGATGCAACCTCGACTCCCATTTCATCTCTAAGTCCATAATTTCTATCCTTCATTGCCTCGTCATTAGGATCGTGGCCCAATGGGATATTCATTTCCGTTGTTGCCCCGAGGGTGACCACTGAACGGCTCCAGATTTTACCGCCCTTCCACATTATGATTGAGGGCAAAGGGACCTTCAGGCAAGAAAGCCTGCGGTAATCGGCAAAGGAGTTGATATCAGTGAACCATTCCAAATAGGGAGGCATTGATTGTCGAGTCATCATTCTGCCTGTCTGCTTGAAGCCTTCTAAACATAGCCACTCGGCGCTTGCATTGCACCAATCACCGCTCTTCCTCGTGTGAACAATATGCAAGTTCACCTTGAGCGCTTCGTTGCAGACATCCCAACCTTCATTCTCATCTTAATTGGTGCGTTCAAGGTTCAATAGCTCTAAAATCCTCCCTGATTCGGTCAATGATGTCTGGGCTGTTACTTTCGGCGACGCGCCTGCTACACAACCACCAATAGTGGTATCTCTACCAAGCCTTTCTCAAGGGTTCCCTGTACCAAGGTGCGCCATGGTGCAGTAGTTTCTGCACGGATGACTGTTGGTGTGAAATGATGATCAGATCCTCAGATCGCCCCGCCTGCCTCCGGGGATGTGGTTCTATTTATCAAGGTCGTTCGCTACGACTTCATGTTCTGCACCTAGTCCTCGATCGTGTTGTTCTCTTCTTCTCTTCTTTGCGAGTTTTCATCTTGCCTTGAGCTCTGGAAGCTTGGCCCCAATTCGTTGACATCGTCCTTTAATTTATTGATGCTGGCAGACCCGTTGATCGGTGTCGCTTGAGATACCCTAGAAGTACCGGTTGATTTGCACGATTTCTCTCATTTCGCGGATTATAATCATTGGAGGAGTTAAATCTATTAGCGAGATCAACAGTCAATATCGCAGCGCGATGACTGACACTTCTCGGGCTTCGAGATGCCCGCCCTCTCGGCAGGTCCGAGGGACGAAACTTAATACCATAATGGAGGAAATAAGCGAGGGTCAGGTCTCAAACAAACATGACAACAATGGCGCTGGGTTTCATTCGACCACTTCAGGTCCGCAGCTGAAACTCATGACCGCCGGTCTTTCGAGCAGTTCCCTCTCAAGGCTGAATCGTCTTCGCTCGCCATTGTCAGCAGGCACGATGTCATCTTGCTCGGACACGGAATGGCAGCGACAGATGCAGACCTTCGATGATCTGTATGATGTCACAGACGAGGACTCCGAGATGAGCGACGAGTGCACTTCATTCTCAAGCTCCCGACCCACGAGCCTCACAACTCCCACTACAAGGAATTCAATTATCTCGCCAGTCCATCGGAATCGCTACCCCAGCCTCACAATACCCTCATCGGCCACGTTGGCCTCCCTACACAATGCGCCAAAGAGTTCTCCAGTTCCTCCAACGCCGCCGCCGAAGATACCCGTCTCACCTGCTGCTCTGTCTATGCTTGCGAGAACAGTACCAGCTCTGAATGCCCCTCCATCTTTGGATGGCAGTGTATCTTCGGACCAGGTCTCCAATAGCAGCGAGCCAGTAACTCCGGACTTGCAGTCCCTTCCAGATACTGACTGGAACGGCCCAGATGTTCACGTGCGGCCAGAAATGATGGAGAGTCAACATGCGGACATTGACACCGAAGAGATCGACCCCGAAGTTCAAAGCATTGAGATAGCCATTGAGAACCCGGATGAAGATTGGCAACACGTTCTCGGCAGCTTTCCACCTATTCCCAGCCAGTCTACATTGCCCTCGGATGGTGGTGTTTTCCTTCCTGAAGATGCTCTCGCGACCTTGAGGCACATCCCATTGGGCGGCACACCGGAGCCTTGGTCGGAAACATCTGCTCAGAACGAAGAGATGTGGCAGCTCGAGCTACCTGGCGAGCGTCCTCGCAGTGCCGATGATGCGACTCCAGCCTCAGCCCTCTCCGGATACAGCTTCAGCGGGCTCAGTATACCTTCTCCCGGAGGATTCTTTGCTTCACTTGGTGCTCGAGCTCGTCACACCTGGTCAATTCCAAGATCGGCTATGCCGCCCTCTTCTGCGACCGCGGAAAGGTTCTACAACTTACCCTTTGGTCGCGATCATGGAGAAGTAGTCGAACAAATCGTTGAATGTCCTGAGCGATGCACAGAGGAGCAATTAACTGCGGTTCCCGTCCCTGAAGGACCGCCAACTGCAATCAAGATACCCTCGGAGGCACCGTCGTTCCCCCTGGGGAATGAAGACAGTCCTGTGAGCCCTGTAGCTGATGCAGTGCACGAGATTCCAAGACCCGCTACCTATTGCGAGAGCCAGGATCGCGATGAAGACTACGAGGAGGAACTGAAGAAAAAGGCAATGTCGAGCCTGG
>JAABUG020017762.1:0-74617 GCA_011319215.2 Scortechinia acanthostroma
CAACAAGATTCGCGAGGAGATTGTGCGGGAAACTGAACAGAAAGTCGGTCGCAATGCTGGTATCTCGCCCGCGCCCATCAACTTGCGAATTTACTCGCCCAATGTCCTGACCCTCACACTGGTCGATCTGCCCGGTCTCACCAAGGTCCCTGTCGGCGACCAGCCCAAGGATATTGAACGGCAGATTAGGGATATGGTTCTCAAGTACATCAGCAAGCCCAACGCGATCATCCTGGCGGTCACATCTGCCAACCAGGATCTTGCCAACTCGGACGGATTGAAACTGGCGCGAGAGGTGGACCCCGAGGGTCAGCGCACTATCGGTGTGCTAACCAAGGTTGATCTGATGGACGAGGGTACGGATGTGGTGGATATTCTTGCGGGCAGGATTATCCCTTTGCGGCTGGGTTACGTCCCTGTGGTCAACCGTGGCCAGCGTGATATTGAGAACAAGCGTCCCATCTCATACGCACTGGAGCACGAGAAGAACTTCTTCGAGAGCCACAAGGCTTATCGGAATAAGGCTTCATACTGCGGAACACCATACCTTGCCAGGAAGTTGAACTTGGTATGTATATTGGTTCAATAGTATCATCGGTGAGATTTAGCTGACCCCATTCCTAGATCCTCATGATGCACATCAAACAGACTTTGCCCGATATCAAAGCCAGAATCTCGTCCTCTCTCCAGAAGTACACGACCGAGCTCAATCAGCTTGGCGACTCGATGCTTGGAAACAGCGCCAATATTATCCTCAACATTATCACGGAATTCAGCAATGAGTATCGCACAGTCTTGGAGGGAAACAACCAGGAGCTGTCTAGCGTTGAGCTTTCTGGTGGTGCTCGTATCAGCTTTGTCTTCCACGAGCTGTACTCGAACGGTATCAAAGCTGTGGATCCATTCGACCAGGTGAAGGATATTGACATTCGAACAATCCTCTACAACTCTTCTGGCTCGTCTCCTGCCCTTTTCGTCGGAACGACCGCCTTTGAGTTGATCGTCAAGCAACAGATCAAGAGACTGGAGGATCCCAGCTTGAAGTGCATCTCGCTCATATACGACGAACTTGTGCGCATTCTGGGTCAGCTTCTCAACAAGCAGCTATTTCGAAGATATCCCATGCTCAAGGAGAAGTTCCATGCTGTTGTCATCAGCTTTTTCAAGAAGTGTATGGAGCCGACGAACAAGCTTGTCCACGATTTAATCTCGATGGAGGCTTGCTACATCAACACTGGACACCCCGATTTCATCAACGGGCATCGTGTAAGTGACAGTGACTTTTTGGATCCCAGTTCTTGTGGACGAAACTGACAGACGCAGGCTATGGCAATTGTCAATGAACGCCAGCAAGCGAGCAAGCCTACGCAGGTAGACCCGAAGACGGGCAAGCCTCTGCCTCCTCGTGCAAACAGCCCGTCGGTCGATGCCGTAGCCGCCACAGGCGAAAGTGGTTCTGGATTCTTCGGCAGTTTCTGGGCATCCAAGAACAAGAAGAAGATGGCTGCCATGGAGCCTCCTCCACCCACCCTCAAGGCATCCGCCACTCTTTCCGAGCGTGAGGTTACAGAGGTCGAGGTGATCAGTAAGTTTCAAATAAAGTATGGTAGGACAGCAGAAACTAATACGCGGATAGAGCTTCTTATCACTTCATACTTCAACATTGTCAAGCGCACCATGATCGACATGGTTCCCAAGGCCATCATGTACACCCTCGTTCAGTAAGTGCAATCGGCAGCTTCGACTGATCTTTGGCTAACTTCTGGCTTCAGGTTCACCAAGGATGAGATGCAGCGTGAGCTGCTCGAGCAGATGTATCGCAATAACGAGCTGGACGAATTGCTCAAGGAGAGCGATTACACCATCCGCCGACGGAAGGAGTGCCAGCAGATGGTGGAGAGCCTGGGCCGCGCCAGCGAAATCGTCAGCCAAGTCCAGTGAATGTCCAACGACACCCTAGATTGCCAGCCCCGGTACTCCCGTTGATTCACTTGCCATCCATACTCGATCTTCCTGGACGTTTTTGGAGCGGATTCTTGTGTCGGCTTTGGGAGGTTATATTTACTTCATATCCTACATCGCGAGGGCCTTTCAAGGGCTCTAGAGAACAGTATGTCTTTCCAGATGTCCGGTTGTCAAGAGATTCTATACCACGAATTTGTATTGCCTAATGATTGCTGTGGATGATTTGTTTCCTTCTTGATTTATTAGAATTAAGACAGATGTTTATGAGTTCAGCATGATACTTTCCCTATGACCTGTACATATCACTGAATACTACTATCGCTTGATTCTATCATTCTGACTGCTTGAATGCCTTATTCACCAATTGTCCGCTGAGGTGGCGCAGGCCGCGCAGCTATTGTGTAAATTCACCTAAGTGTAATGGAGCTGTAATATTACCAATCTGTTACAGAATAAATAACAAACGTCACCCTCACAAAAACAGTTTAGCGCCATCTACTTAAGGTGCAGCACGTGCTATTATAGCGCTTGTTAGCGTCATATCTTAAGCCAATGAGCGTTCAGCATCGTGAACTGTAGATATATACAGATTTGGAAGTATATCAAGTTCGGATAGAAGCTCAACAAGGGCATCTTGGTCCTCAATTCTGGAGGAGAGATGAGAAATACGAAATTAAAAACACCATTCAAGAAGGTGAAACATGTAGTGAATGGTGGTGGTAGATCAGATGTCTTCTTATTCTCTCACTTCTCGTCTTCGTCTCCTTCTTCTCTTCTCTTCTCTATCCGCCATCGAGGAGACTAAGATATCTTCTTCTTTCTTGTCTCTCTGCTGGATTTGGTTATCTGTTGCTTCTCAACGTTGGTTATCCATCGAGCCGTCTTCGCGCTGTATCGTTCCCTCGTCTTGCGGTGTTAGCAAGGTATTCCTGATCCCGATTCCGCTGGAGCCAGTGTCTCTTGCGTAGCATACAGCTGACAGGACCAAAAGATAGAGTAATCTCCACATACACCCTCTATCTAAGTCTAAACACTCTATCATTATCATCACGGTAAGCACGATCCTCACTCGTTTGAAGCCAACAGAGAGATCTAACACGAAGGAAAAGGCAAAATGTGCGAATACCTCCCCGTCTACCACAAACCCACCGGCTGCGTCGCCTTCCCCAAGCACGTCGTCGAAGTCCGGGTCTACCTCGCCTGCCTGGATATCATCAACGACGCCGCTGACACCAAGGAGCGCTGCGAGGACAAGGACTGTCATTTGGCGGGCTCGCTTGGCTCCACTAGGACTCGGGCTGAGTGTCCTCTTTGTCTTTGTCCTTCTTTGGGGGTTGAGCCGTTGTACATTGTAAGTTTTTCCTTGCGGTTTTGAGGTTTGATGGTGGTGGTGTTGGTGCTGATTTTGGGGATAGGTGATTAGGGATCAGGAGTTTGCTGAGTTGATCTGCCAGGGTGCTTTGGTTTGATCGGTTGCAGACGTCCCCGGCTGGTCTCAAATTGATGGAGGCAGATAGGTGCAGTGGCGTGGTTGGATGGTTAGGAGGTTGACTTGACATCGTGTCGTCCGTTTGGTGATACCATTTGCGGAATTGAAGCTTGGTGGTGGATTGCAGATGCAGGATGATGATAACGGCCTTTTGATTTAGTTGATCATGGCCTGTAGCCAACAATGAAACACGTCTATGAACAGGGGATACTACTTTGTAGTACTATGGCGGTAAACATAATGCCAGCCCTCCTTGGCCATGTCCTCGCGCACCCGGTAATTCTCTTCGGCAATCTTCAACAGCCCCAAATCCATATCCACCACAAGCACGCCTTCCTCCTTCCCCATCTTACCCACCGGCCCGACAATGGGGAGCGCGACGCGGGACATACCAAGGAACTTCTCATCGGCACCCGCCGCATTGACGAAGACAATCGCGCAGGTATTCTCGAAGCAGCGCGATGTCAGCGTCGACTCGAGGAAGAGCGCTTCAGACTCTGGATTGTATGAAAGCGCCTCGGGCGAGGCATCGTGGCGCGTCCCTTGCTGTGTCAACGGCTGCATACATAAATCAACAGACGAAAAAGGCACTTACAAAAAGTAGGAATAATCACCACCTCCGCCCCATGCGCAATCAGTTCCCGGAATGCCTCGGGAAACGCCAGATCCCAGCATATCAGCAGCCCCACCTTCCCAATTGGCGTGTCGAAGACCTCGTGCGGCGCTTCACCGGATGAGGTCAGGTGAGGACGCTCGGGATGCCATATGTTCTTCTTCCGGTAGGAGCCGAGAATGCTACCGTCGTTGGAGATGAAGTATGCCGTGTTGTAGAGGGTGAATTGCTCTTTGCCCCCGGCTTTTGTCTCGTGTCTTTCGACGATGCTCCCCGGGACGAGGCAGATATGGAGCTCCTTTGCGAGGGCTTGGTAGGCGGATAGGTACTTCTTATACTCGCCTGCCTGGACGGCCCAGAGGGGGTCCTCTGCAGCCCAGCCGGTCAGATGGTATCTAGTCAGAATGAGTTAGACGTTTCGATGAACTTCGAAGACGAGGCCTGAGACGAATGACTTACTCTGGTAGGACGGCCAGCTCGGCACCTTGGGCGGCTGCATCTCGAATGTAACTGCATGCTCTGGCGTGGTTTTCTTCAATTGCGAGGTCCTGATAAAAAGAGCCGTTAGATCCAGCTTAAAGGAGACTCGGAGAGGATGAAATCTGCGGTGCGCTCCAGATAGAGTCACCGTGGTGCGTCTGGCAATGATGTAACTTGCCTTGATATGCCATTGGATCACGGCGACTCGACGGATTGGTGCCATTTCAGACGTTACGGGTTGGGACTCTCTATATACAGTAGTGGAAATCTTTCGATGATATGGATCAGGAGATGTACACTCGATGTGCTTATCTTTAGGGAAGTTGGAGAATCCGCCGTTGGGGTAAATTGTGGGGTGGGTATCCCCATACCCCGCTTCGGCGTAAGCTTCCAATCACTGACTGACCTCGCACCGAGAATAAAAAGAAACTCTCATTATCATTAATATTATATGTCTAGCTTCATACAGTCATACATATTAGTGTCCGCTTACGCGGTCGTTCTTCAAGAATTGTGTCGTAGCGGTCGTTCTTCAACTGCGTCCGAACTAGGCCATCGCAGCCACCGAGAAAGTCGGCTTCTTGCTCACCCGATATACCAGCCTGTCGGTCCAGAAATGTGAAAAGACAGCATGGACCGTTGGAATTCCACCGAAGATGGTTCCTGCGACAGGAAAGCAGATGCGCTCCACTAGCTGCGCAGGTCTCCACCAACACCGTTCCGAGAACCCTGCATCAGCCACATTTGCTTGTTGCATATCTGTTTTGCGCGTGCCCACACAGAGTGCATGCCATGGCTCGTACAGGAAAATGCAGATATTCATTCCCACAAATGACGATGCACGTAGCATGTTGGTAAGGTCGAACGCCCATGCCATCGTCGGATGCAGGGAAGCTGGAGGCGTCAACAGAGTATAGATCGTGGAGAATAGCATGAGTATGATCAGATGGCAAGGAAGGAAGTGAGCCTCCCAGAGCAGATGTACCAGGGCAAGGTGCCTCGGCTTGAAGAACAGACAGCGGCAGTGGGAGCGAATGTGACTGATAGTACACCGAGTGGCGAAGCCCGAGTCAAGTGCACCCCACATATGCCTCAATGCCTGTCTATAACGGGCACGGCAGGTATCCAACGACCGTCGCCAGCCTCGTCCGGTATCACTTGAGACATTGCACTGGCTTGCCGGGACGTAGACCGGGCGAGTGACGACGTTGCCTGCAGTCTCAAAATAACACTTGAGCATCATATGCATGTCCTCTCCGATCGCAGTAGCGTCACTGTCCCAGCCACCAATCCTCTCAGCAAGAGACAGCGGCAAAGAGTACACTGATGTCGGTATGGAGACGCACGTCCCGGGGTACATGGTGGACAAACCGGCGAATCCCCAAAGTAGGTCTGCGCAACGAACCAGAACTGGGATCTCGTGAGAGTTGCGGTCGAAAATTATAGGGCAGCAATACAGAGTTCGATCTGCTTCCGAGATGTGCGCATAGTGCAGGCGCCGAATCTCTGTAAAGTAGTCCTGCCAGAAGTGCGTATCGGCTACAATCCCGTTAGTGCTATGAATTAAGCAGACAGAAGCGACAACACCCACCGTCCATGACCGTAACAATCACATCACAATGTCCCGAGTCTAGCTCTGCCCTGTGGACTTCCATAATATGCCGGGCAGCAAAGGCCACATTTGAGCTCTTTCCTGCTATTTCGCCAGGTAAACCCGCAGGGTGGAAGGTAGCATGGATATGGAGGAAGGACGGTTCGAATGCGGCCGCCAGCTTGGCTGCTTTCTCGGCGACACCAGCTTCTTTCTGTTCCATTGCGAGGTATATCTGATTGCCACCGTCAATATTAGTTTTGGCAGAAAGAACAACAGTCTCGTTCAGCACCTACCTCGTACTGTGTCCGTGCCCTTGGGTGACTCGCCAGAACATCCAAGGTAGTCCGCAGTGTATGTAGGTCCTCGCAGTAGTTCGGAACAATTATCGCGTGAATGACCTCTCCATCGGGGCCATGAGCCGTATCGCTCATCAGTGGATCAGATACATCCGAATCCGTGTCCGTGAGCGTCGACGAGCCCGAGAGCCACTTATCTTTGTCCATGGAAACGAGAGGTTGCTCAAGCTTTCGCCGTTGCAGGACCTCCTTTGTCTTTCGGTTGGCGCTGAAAATGGCCCACGCCAGACGTGTGGTAAAGGCGAACATGCTGATATGGACAAGGACGGTGTATACGACAAACAACTGCTGGGCCATGTTGAGAGGGTGCGGCTGGCTCCCCGGCTGATCTTTTGGCGCTGATGGTATCGACCCCTTCCATTTCCAAAATGCGACTGCATCACTGGAGGTCAACCGAAGAAGTACAATCAACGCAATGATACTGAAGCCGGGCAAGCAGCGTGATGCCCACTGGAAGACCATTTTGTGATAAGCCTGGTTAGCAAATACCTGCTGCAGAAACCTTCACCCCGCAGAAGGGGGAAATGAACAAGTCCTCTACGAGAGTCCATGGTATATAACCATCAAGATGCTAAGAAAAGGGGGTCCGGGGACAAGATGGCCCTATTCCTCATGACCTCCACAGGCACACGCTTGGTAGCGGTCCGCTGGAAGCGTTGGCGCATTGAGCTTAAGGGCCTGTAGAATGGACCATTGACAACATCGGAATAAGCATCATGGGCCTATCATTCGACGTCTCAGCTCTAGGCAACTGTATATGATGATCAGCGATAAAGACAAGGTTCGTTAGCAGTGCGTTAGCCGTGTTAATCATTCGGACCTGATACAGGTAAAGCGCTGCAAGCGTTCGGTGGGCTGTGATTTTCAGACGGATTAGCAGACACACCGTATCAGGCTCTTTCACTTGGGAGTCAGCAGGTCCAACCCCCTTCCACGTGCCAGACCGACAGTATGAGGCGATATTCGTGAGCGACAAGGAGTTACAAACGGCTTCAGAGTCGGAGACTAACAAGTAGAAAGTGCCTTGGCGGGTCTCTAGGCGATAAAGACCGGGCTCTTTCCGTGTTAGCAACGCTTGGATCAGCCGCCGTGGACACTCTTAAGCTTTGAAGGCCAATAAAATGAACCGTGTCAGGGAGAGGCAGCAATTTTCACCTGTACGCCCAGCATAGAACTCTCTATGTGAGTCAGACAAGAGCTATGAAAAGTTCTTGGAACTATCCCATGACCGTTCGGAGTGCTCTCCCGAAACGAATACCATCATTTCGTGTCCCCTGTGAAGTGAGAACAGTGAGCTCAACATCGTGCAGTAGTCTGAGTGGTGGAGGTGAAGCACCGTCGTCGCGAAGGATGGCAGCCAAAGCGACGCCTGAGGCACGCATATAACAGCCTTTACCCTTTTTGTCGACTCCCACGGCCTACAGAATAGGAATGGAGCCCGCCACGTGTATATAGCAGCGTTGATTGGCTCGGTTGCGAAACTCAGACCAATAGGCTCGAGCCAATGAGGAAGAAGCGATGACCGCGTGGGCCAGTTGATGGATCAATTCAGTGTCTTGTCAGCTTCTTATTTCGACCCGTCTACTTATCTTCAGTCATCTACATTGCTGATCAAGCGGCTAAGCGGTCACAGGAGGCTTGAGAAGATTCAGGGAATAATGCCCTCCATTCAGCCGAATGCAGAGCCGGTCATGTCTTGACCCAAGCCCCCGCGATAGATCCTCGCCCACTTTTTGAGTGTGTCTCAGCTGCTGCGACTACTTAAGAGGGAAACTATTTAAGTAACTTATCTATGGCTAAGGGTCCAATGATCTTCAAGCAAATAGTCACATGTAGCCGACTTGCGTTCATCTCTACCTTAGACATGTCGAATGCCACAGACATGGCTAGAGACTGGCTACGCATACTCACACTATGCCTTCAATCACGGGGGTACGAAATTGATGGGTAAGGCAATAACTTGTGCAACCACTC
This sequence comes from Scortechinia acanthostroma, assembly GCA_011319215.2. Lineage (NCBI taxonomy): Eukaryota > Fungi > Ascomycota > Sordariomycetes > Coronophorales > Scortechiniaceae > Scortechinia > Scortechinia acanthostroma. The sequence continues at coordinate 8,472 of JAABUG020017762.1, forward strand.
ATGGTGCAATGCCTTTGGCTGGAATTCGGGTCACTTGCAACAGATTTCGACTCGTCGCGTCTACCTGATTGCTCCAAGTTTCCCGACCTCGCTTGCAAATGTGCGAGCAATTACCTCAAAGCTGATACTGGAGAGCCTGTACACGACCAAATATCTAGCAGTGAATGAACGAAATACCTGCGGCAATTTGCTCGCCAATGATAAACAAGCATGATTCTCCGAATACCCTGGCGCTCACATCTACCCCAACAGTAAATGAGACGCATATTGGGTCCGAAGAAAGGAGTCGCAGCAGCTCGACACTTTCAAGACATCATACCCAACTAATGAGAACACAACCTCAAGTCTCCCTGATTCCCCCGCTCATGCGCCACAATGCCGCAAAACACCTTGTTGGGATAAGTATATATGACCCTGGCCGGACCGGGGTCTTCCTTGGGTTTCTTCGAGTCAAACTTATAGTCGTGGCCATCTGGGAAGGTTGGAAACTCCAGGAGGTAGTGGTCATCCTTGCCCATGCCGTTCTGGCTGTGCTTCGGGGGACGATCACAGTCGGATTTCCCGAACTTAATGGGCGTGCGACCCTTGATGAGCTTGCCATCGCCGTCGTAGCCGTTAGCGAACCAGTGCGGGTAGCTGCTACCAGTCTTGCCGTCGGGGAGAGGTGCATGGTGAGAGTTGCTCTCGGCTTTGGCTTGATTGTAGACAAGCCGCTTGTCTTCCAATTTGTTTGTCTTGGGATTCAGCTGTTTGTTGATGCATGTTCAGGTCTGTGAGGCCACGTCAGCTATCCTTCGAAAGCCCCTTTAAGGCGACTGTTTACCGCACGAGCATCGAGCGGCGAGGGAGCAGCTAGAACCGACACGGCTGCTGCAGCCAGCAAGAAAAGGTTGCTGATTGCGACCATCTTGGACGTAGTCAGGACAGTTGTGCCGATATTTTTGAATCTTGTTGCGACAAGCGCGAGTATCCAGCAGCTTTTATATCTGACATTGCTGCTCAGGACATGGGATTATCGCGAACATGCGTCTTTTGCGCCCTGCACACCTCAGCTGATGTTGGATGAGCATCCCTGTACGCAGAGCTGATTGCTGGGGACCAGGAGATGCCCCTTACAGGGGAGATAGGATTCTGAACTACCAAAATTGGGAGCATTTGAAGCCAATGTAACGTTGTAAGCTTAGAGGCATATGATGTTTGATCCTTCAGGTCAAGTTACCTAATATGGCATGACCGTAAGCTGATGGAATGGATCATTGATCAAGCTTCATGCATGTCAGCTCTGAACACTAGACCTCCGATTGCAACATGTCAAGGGCTGAAAAGGGTACTATGCTTACAGGTGACACAGTGATCATTTCTCAAAGTAGGACAATTGCTTGGAAATGCCTCGTTGTTGCCTGATGCCAGTTTTGGCCCCAGGAATTAATGCCATTTGAAGCACTGCTGACTTGATGGCAACTCACCTGGACGGTGTCAGAACAATTGCGCCTCCAAAGTCTCAAATCAGCAATACATCTCTCTTTTGATTTTCTTTATCTGTTCATTCTGCTTCTCTCTTCTTATTGTGGCCGATGGCCGATATCACGCAGTCTGTCGCCCCGTCTCGTTGTTCCCCGCTTTCTCCTTCATCAAACTCGTCAAAACTACCATCTTCAACTCGAGAGTATAGACAGTTACCATCTTGCTATGTCTTCTCTTCATCTCGAATTAAAAGACGACGATCCATGGATTATCGAGGAAAAAATCTTCAAGATCCTGCTCAACTACCTACAAGATCCCACCGCATCCCCCGCAGCCACAGCCCAAGCACTAGATCTACTGTTCCCTACGAACCGTCCTGACGAGGATCAACCCGCAGACGAGCCCCGTGAGGACCCAGGAAGTTTCCTCTGGCACTTCTGGGACATTATTCATAATGTGGCTCAGCAGATTCCCTACACTGCTCCTGAACAGGACCGACTCGCGGAGCTGATCAAAGTCTTGAAAAGTCTGTCTGGGAAAACAAAAACTACCTACCTGGCGTCATGGGAAGACACCTTTGCTTTGTGGGGAGACTTGCCGATGCTAGGCCCGTCGTTCTGGGAAATGTGTGATCGTAAGTATAGATTCTTGCGAGTCGCCGCATTATGATCTTCTATTGACAGGCTGATAGGCATTGGAGCTCTGAATGATAAGGAGGAGCGTGAATATTGGCAGAGCTTGAATGCTTATGCTGCTCGATTGACTAGAGATGGGTCTGCTGATTTGATACACTTCGCGAAATATGCCATCGAAGGACTGTTAGAAGAAGATTTGGAGCACGGGCAGATCGATGATGCCCGCGGATCTATTCTGGAATGTAGGATGGCTGCGGCGGCGGAATGGGTCATACATTGCGGACAGAGACTTGTGGCCCAGGAAGAGGATGGGATTGACGCGGAAAATTGGCAAAGGTGCAAGGAAAGATTCAGCAACGTCTCAGATAAGCCTTCGATGACCCCGCATACTCGAGAAAGAGTTCAAAAGGCAATGCAGGTTATGCAGGCACTGCAGCTGAGATGAATATATATTTACTTGAACTCGCAGGAGATGCGCCATACTAGGTAGATCTCACACAAAACATCTCGAATCTATTTAAAGATAGAAGCCTACCATTTTCATGTAAACCTGTCATATTGTTTGCCATTCTTCAACCAATTCAGATGTGGTCACCTTGCTGTCGGCACCACATGGTCGCGTGACCCACGTTGCTAGTGACCGCGCCTCGGGATCGGGCGCCAAGAAAGAAACAAGGAACAAGACCAAAAAAGACTGCGGCCAGACTTTGCCAACATCGGCTGCATCCCATAACCCTGTAAACTTAACCTTGGTCAGCATCATTGAAATGGCGCCTCTAACAGCTCAAGAGATCCTCGCACATCCAGCATATGAGACTGTAGACTGGAAACTCCCTCCCACAATCTCGGGACGGGCAGTGGTGGCTCAAAACAGGCGCGGTGGTCCGTTCAACCTCAACTACGAGATCCATGGCACGGGACCCGTGAAGCTAGTTGTCAGTATTTCTTCGTTTCCATGCATGCAATAATCGCTGCAAGTATCACCCGCAGAGAAAGTACGATACTAATGCCGTTTAGTGGATCATGGGCCTGAATGCCACCCTGAAAGACTGGAAACGCCAAACCAAGTACTTCGGCCACCTGAATGGCTCGAAATACTCCTGTCTGGTCTTCGATAATCGCGGCGTAGGCCGCTCCGACAAACCCACCTGCTTTTACTCCACAAGCGAGATGGCCCGCGACGTCGTGGACCTCGTCAGCTCGCTGGGCTGGATCGACCTGAACGCTCCCGCGACACGCTCCATCCACGTCATCGGCGCCAGCATGGGCGGCATGATTGCCCAGGAACTCGCGCTGCTCATCCCGGACCGACTCGCCAGTCTGACGCTGTGCTGTACGGCTCCGCGCCTGGTCCGCACAACGCCCTTCTTTGAGAACCTGCAGCAGCGCGCGAGCATGTTCATCCCGCGGCATGTGGACGAGGAGATTGATCGGATTGCGGCGACGCTGTTTGCGAGTGAGTTCCTGGCGCAGCCGGATACGGAGAATGAGGATCCGGCGTTGAATTTTCCGACGAAGAGGGATCGCTTTGCGGCGGGGCATATTAGGAAGAAGGCCGATACGGAGTCGTATACGCCCAAGGGGTTCTTGTTGCAGGTAACTGCTTGTTACTTTCACCATAAGTCTGCGGAGCAATTAAAGGCTTTGGGGGATGCGGTGGGAAGGGAGCGGATTCTTGTTTTGCATGGGACGGAAGATCGAATGCTTACGTTTCGTCATGGGGAGATTTTGAAGGAGGAGATTGGCGAGGGGATTATATGGCGGGTTTTTGAAGGCGCCGGGCATATGTTGGGGTGGGAGACGGAGCATGAGGTGAATCGGTCAATACAGGAATTGGTGGACCGGTTTAGTTGAGATTTGATTAGAATATTGTATATATGCTGTTCCAATACTACCATCATTCTTAATTCTAGTTCCTATGTGTTATTTGCTTCAAAGTCCAACAATTCGATGTCGAATGTCGGAGCAACGCAATGATGAAGGAGAAAAGCAAAGAGGGTCTGTGCAACCTACAGAGTCCTTAATACGAAACAGATAAAGCGAATTTGACGTCGAACATGATCCCCGCATGTACTTTCTATGATGCATCCGATAAACACGAGGCAAACATTAGGGCTGTGTAACCACTCAGGCCGCTGTCAGTCACCTGCCGCCAGCGAATGATGACAGCTTCTGATGCTCTTCAAGAAGCAGGCATCTCTTCACCAGGTCAACTCACAACACCTTTCATTTGACCTTGTTACTACCGGTCACTTGATAATCGGACATTTTCAGTCGCAAGTGGCATAAATACTGTGCTTGTTCCAACACCTCTCCTTGTCCATTACCACCCACAACCATGTCAAAAATGGCAGAAGTCACCGATTCCAAGGAGCTTTCTCTTCGCAAAGGCGATTACCGTCCCGCAGGACCCGACGACCTACGAGCTCCATGCCCCGTCCTCAACTCGCTCGCAAACCACGGGCTCATCGCACGCAGCGGCCGCAACATCACCGCCGCCGAGTTAAAAGCCGCTCTACGCTACCTGGGCATGGGCATCGATGTCACCGCAATCCTCGTCAACGGCGCATTCCAAGTCCACTCTGACGACCCGAAGAAAGGAGCCCGGCTCGGCCTACGAGATAAAGACCAAGTTAACGAAGACGGCGTACCCGTGCTGAACCTCGACCAGGTCGGCCGACCTCACGCCGTGGAGCACGATGTCTCCGTAACACGACAGGACCGCGCCCTGGGCGACTACATGCACGTGAATCCGGACCTTCTGGAGCGATTCCTCGCGGCTCCAAAGACAGAGAAAGGGTTCAGCGCGTCGGATTTTGGCAAGTATCGCAAGACTCGGTACGACGAGCAGAAGAGAGATAATCCGGTCTTGGAGTTCGATAGGATTAACCACTTCAGTGGATGCGCCGAGCTGGGGGCGATTCAGTGTATTTTTGGTCGGGGCTTCCCGTATCGTGTGCCGGAGGAGTATATACAAGCGCTGTTTGGTGAGGAGCGCTTACCCATCGAGCAGGGATGGAAGCCGAGACTATTACCACTGATTTTGCCGGAGCTTGGGCCCGTGATACTCAGGATTTCATATTTTGCGTGGCCTTTTTGAGGTCAGTGGGTATTAGAATAAGCAGTGGGCAAGACTGAGGATCTAGTCTGCCTACAGTGCATAGTGACAGATGTCGTGCTATGAGATTTCGTTTTGCAGTCTGTTCCTGAGTCAGAGTCCGACCACCGGTAGATTTATTTTCGGGATTTTTTGCTTTTTTTTTTGGTCAGACATGTCCTGCGTAGGATCACTTCATCTACAGGTGCACCCGGCATGCCTAGGTGCAGCGGATGAGGTCGTTCCTTCAAATGCAACCCATTTCCTTCGGTCTGCTGCAAAGTCGCTTGACCTCAAACACTTACCAAAGCTTGCATGCTTTGATCAAGAGTAGGTCATCCTCGTGCCCGGTTCATGCTAGTAGTAACAGGGCAGTAAGCTATGGACTAGGGGTACTCCATACTCGGAATGATTCGGCTTCCCCTGGGCCGCGTGTCGGAAGTAGTGACGCGGGCCGCAGCAGAAAACCATCCAACTAAGCTTCTAATCTCGGAAAAACTTCTGAAGTGGATCCAACAATATGGAGAAGGGCATTCATTTGCTCCAATAATGTCGATAAAGAGAGAACAAAAGCCTGCTCTAGGGAGGTAGACTGGAAACGGTTTGTATCTGTAATAAATTACGGGTCAAAGCTTGATCTATTTAGAGTGTGTATTTGTGGTACCGAGAAGCAAGTTCTTCCCCCACTTGAAACCCGAGGCAAACTGCAAAAGACGTGAAAGGAATCTGAACTCCCAGGCTAAAATCAAGAGTCAAGGTATTTTAATTTGTTTTTGACATAAGTTACCATCCCTGACATTAGGTTGTTCTTAGGTGTTTCATCATGGGTGTGTAGGAAATCTACCTCACATCAGTTGTTTAGTGGCTTGCGCAGCGTATACCGCATCTATTATGAGGTTTATCAAGTATCAAATAGCAGGATTGATATTATCCAGGATGATCAGCATCATGACAGCAACCTGCAGATATTAGCGTGTGATATATGCACAAATCCTTGTATGGCCATGCCGAGCGCACACAGACGCAGCCAAGACCGTAACGATACATTCCTCAGACATACCAGATGGTCCAGTCCGGCCGGTCGCAGCCACCACAGTGCTGACCCGATGGTCGGCACTGGTCATCCTCGGCCGTTACTGGTAAGTATGAGCACTCAGCTCTTTAGACTCTTTAGCGGTCAGCTAAGGGAACATGGAACAGAGTACTGCACCAAGTTTCGACTTCGTACTGGACTTGTTCGAGTCTGGAATCTGGATTGCTGCCGCAGGTCCACAGATTCAACGCCCCCTGTGAGCGATTAATTAATCGGGCCCCGTCGTGATGTTTGGATTTACTACTATTTCGATAGGCAAAATCTCTCACCGTCTAAACCTATTCCTGAACCACCCCGGTCCATCGCGATTTTCTGCTTAGTCTGACGACTATCCATTGCCATTTCTCTCCGAATCTCCTTTCTCCTTCTTCTCTTCACAAGTTGTCTCTTTCTATCCACTGAGTACTGAGATTGGTTTCTTATTCTTTTCTTGCCTCTGCGGCCACAGCGATTCTCAATTCAGTTCTGCCTAATTGTCCTGCTCCACAATGTTCTTGGCTTTCACGACAGCTTGCCTTCTCCTGAGCTACTTTCCAGTGACTCGAGGCTAACACTGGTTGGTTGTGGGAGTTGTTCTGCACCCAAATCTTGCGCGCAGCTTCGGAGATTTGCAGTGACGGAATTCGTGCGGTAGATCTCTTGTGTGGCGGCGGATCAACGGCCTTTAAACTCAAACCCCCTCCTCGAAGAACATTACTTTTTCCTTCGTCCTCAGGAAGACGGCTCATTCGATTGCAGAGGTTCATTAGTCGACAGGATCGGGTAGTCTCTCTGCGAGACGCCCGTTGTCGTCCAGTGCCGGCCACAATGTATACTCCAGTGCTTCGGAGGTTGGCTAAGATGAAAGCCCGCATTCCGCTGATAAGCGGGCTTCGTCTCAACTTTATCTCGGTGCATTACATCTACATCATCGCCATGGTGTTGATCACTTCCATTATGCTTTATCCAGGAAGTGATTTCGCCTATATTGACATCCTCTTTTTCTGTTCGGGCGCGGCAACTCAGAGCGGTCTCAACACGGTGGATCTCAACAAGCTAAGGACGTACCAACAGGTGATCCTCTACTTCAGCTCCATGCTCACGACTCCGATTTTCATCCACTCTGTTCTCGTCTTCGTCCGGCTGTATTGGTTCGAGAAGCGGTTTCAACACATCGTGCAGGATACTCGAGCGATGCGGCGTACCAGGACGACAATGCGAACCATCAGTCGAGATAAGGACGCAACTTCGTTGGGAAGGGAGGAAGCCGGCATCGGTTCTCGCCCGATTGTTGTGCTGCGCAATAATACCCAGGGATCCAATGAAAGAGGTCGCGAGACGGCTGCTCGAAGCCCCGAGTACGGATCGACTCCTGGCTCGCCTTCCCGAGTTGACAGTGGGGACAGTTCGGAAAATCAAGGGGGTGGCCTGAATAGCACTTCAGGACTCGGCTTGGGCAGCCTTCGGGTGCCGACCCAGTTGAGTCCCGAGCATCACATTGCTTTCCTGGAGAATCAACGGAAGAATAAAGGGGCATTGCGCATTCCCAGCCCTCGAGAGTATGACCGCGGCGGTGTCCCCGAGGCCCTTGATGAAGCAGAGGATGAAGGCAACGGGTCCAAGCGGACGCGTAGCAGCGAATCTGACCAGGAGAGCTCTCGGAATTCGGAGGAGTCTGATCAAGTGGGACCGCTGGAAGGGCCGCACATCACCATCAACGAACCGGATATACAGCAGACGAGAACGAGGAATTCGACCTTCCCCCGTCTAGACACTCGTCCCACTTATCGTGACACAAAAGACCTGAACGATACATCAGCCCTGGAGCGTTCAAAGTCACGACGCCCTACCCTTGGCAGTCTTTATCGCTCCTTGACCCACGAACGGGAGCGTAACACACTTCCATATCTCAGCTGGAACGCTACTGTTGCGCGAAATTCCAACTTTGTTGATTTGACCGAGGAGCAGCGTGATGAGCTGGGGGGCATCGAATACCGAGCCTTGAAGACTCTGGCCATTGTGCTCACTTCTTATTATCTCTTTTTCCACATCCTGGGAATGGTTTGCCTTGTCCCTTGGATTATGACCACTCACTGGGGTCATGTCGTGACGCAAATCGGACAAGGTCGCCCTTGGTGGGGCATCTTCACCGCGGGATCAGCCTTCAACGACGTGGGCTTTACACTGACTCCGGACTCCATGACCTCGTTCCAGACAGCTGTATTTCCTCTTCTCCTCATGACTTTTCTTATCATTATTGGCAACACCGGCTTTCCCTGTATGCTCCGATTGATCATCTGGGTTCTGTCGAAACTTGTCCCACGCGAGAGCGCTGTTTGGGAGGAGCTCAAGTTTCTGTTGGATCACCCTCGCCGATGCTTTACCTTACTCTTTCCGCGAAACGCGACCTGGTGGCTGTTCGCCATCCTCGTGGCACTGAACGGAATTGACTTGATCTTCTTCATTATTCTAGACCTGAATGATCCGGTAGTTACCTCTTTGTCACCGGGCATTCGGGTACTTGACGGCCTTTTTCAAGCAGCATCCACACGGACTGCTGGATTTGGTGTGGTGAGCGTGGCGGACCTTCATCCTGCAATTCAGGTCTCCTACATGATCATGATGTATATTTCGGTTTTCCCCATCGCCATTTCCATGCGGAGAACCAATGTCTACGAGGAGAAGAGTCTCGGCATTTATGCTGGGGACGATGAAGACACGGACGAAACACAGACCCCGCCAAGTTACATCGGGTTCCATTTACGAAGACAGCTGAGTTTCGATCTGTGGTATGTCTTTCTCGGGCTGTTCATAATTGCCATCGTCGAGGGCAGCCGCCTGCAGTCGAAGGACGACTATTCTTTCCAGATGTGGGCTGTGCTTTTTGAGATTGTGTCGGCCTATGGTACTGTGGGTCTGTCATTCGGATATCCCGGTGTCAACACGTCTTTCAGTGGCCAGTTCAAGGTTTTGTCGAAGCTCATTATCATTGCAATGCAAATCCGTGGTCGACACCGTGGTCTCCCATACGCCCTCGACCGTGCAATCTTGCTTCCGTCCGAATCTCTTAAGGAGAAGGAGGCGCAGGATGCAGAGAGAAGAATGCGTCGGCGCGTCTCCAACCTCAGTGCTATGTCCGGGATGGACCGAACTCAATCGCAAGCGCGCACAGAGAATGGTGTCGCAACAGGCGCCGAGGATAAGGACAGGGGCTCAACGCCATGGACAAACGGGGACCATATCATCCGCCGGCACCCCACAATGCAGTCGCAGAAGTCTCAGAGATCCCACCGGTAAGAGTTGGTCGTTTGAAGTATGTATAGACTTGCTATCTAATTATTTGGGTGGCCCGACACCATTCAGGTGTTTGGGACCGTACTGTTTGGGTTGTATATATCGAAATCTTCACATATAATCGAGGGATTTGTTTTTTGAGCGTCTGTTGTTTGGCGAGGACTTGTTTCGTCTGTTTTGATATCCTCACGGCGGGAGATACTGTCATTAAATAGATATGCTTGACCATTTACCTTACATAGGTAAACAGCAACACAGCTGGCTGTTCATAATCATGAATTGTTTCAAGTAAGCTCTGGGCGATCAATCAGTTTACTCCTTAACTAGGGAGAAATAGTATGTTATAACAATCTGCCAATCTTCTGAGACAGCCGAAACAGAGATTGAGATCGTCCAAGGCTAGCGAAGCATTATGAACTAGTCGGTGGACCGACTCCAGGCAGCATTCATTGAAATGGAATCTGGAAGGGTGCTCGGCCTCTATCTACGCTGTAATTTGTGTCTTCGACAGCTGCCATGGAATGCCAATTCTTCTTTGAAATTTGCAAGTTGCAACACATGATGCAAACGGTATTCTATACCTGTACAGCGCCGCTTTGCAGGAAATTTCTTGATGTTGACTGGGCGATTGCTGCCATCCCAGAGAAAGGGCTTGTTGTCTTGGCGGAAGCTCCTTGTCCTTCGCGTCTCTCCTGCCACTACACAGAATACTCCGTACGTAGATATTGATAAGAAAGTCCCTTGGATAATTACTTTGTTACTTTCTAGGTAGAGACACCTCTTGTTAGGCTGGAGACGACTTTCTGGGTTTGTTGTCTTGCAAAAAGCTAGAATACGCTCATGTATGAAATTACCTTACTGTCAGGTACCATGCCGGATAGGGAAGCCATGTCTGCTTTTGGTCTAGCGTCAGGGACCACATACATTGCCTTTTTCAGACGGTACATGTGGTCGACATTTTGGCTCTGTGTACGCCGTAGCTGGTCGATATTATCTACTCCGTAGATCAAAAAGAAAACATGAAAGGATCCCTGATAATGACTTAATCTTAGGCCAAGCGTGCAAGGCTACTTGACTCGATTGTGATTTCAAGCATTGTGCAATGTCGCACATTCGTGCTGCTGCACGCAGCCATGCATGCCGGTTTCCTAATTTGGAGATGATCGGTGGCAGCTTCTCATATTGTGCATGACGGCATCCCTCACTTCTTCGCGGCTTCTTTCGTGACACTCCACCTCTCCATAGTCAACTCCCACCATACTCTAGCTCAGCGCTGTTCAGATTCAATTACTTGTATCCACTTGCCTTCTGACTTTTGTTGGAGTGTATACAGCAATAAACCCGAGCATATGTCTGGAAAGCCGTACAGCGGCACCGCCGACGACTATAGTCGATATGGCGGCGCCTCAACGCAGGTCTCCCATTTCGGAGTGGATGAGCTCCAAACGTCGAAGCCTGCTTCATTCGGCGTTCATGATGATTCTTTTTCTGAGGCCGCGCCGTGGTGGAATCCTCGCAGGTGGTCGTTGCGTGCAAAGCTCATTGCGGGTGCGGTGATTGTCGTGGCTGTTGTCGCTGCTATTGTCGGGGCCGTAGAGGGGACAAAGGCCAATCGGTATCCCGACTATTCGAGGCTTGACTACAGATTGCTGGATACGTACGCGGGGCCGACGTTTCTGGACAAGTTCAATTATTTCTCGGATAAGGATCCCACGAATGGATTTGTGCAGTAAGTGTTCCCTCCTGTTTTGGGTCTGCAGAGCTGGACTGATTCTCGGCAGATATGTGGATCGAATCACAGCTGGGAAGCTGAATCTCACCTATGCTACGGAATCATCCGTCATTTTGAGGGTGGACACATCTACAGAGGCCGCCAGCACTGGCAGACGGTCTGTTCGACTGGAGTCCAAGACTGCCTACGACACTGGTCTTTTCATCTTTGACATCGTCCATACGCCGTATGGCTGCGGGACATGGCCCGCCCTGTGGCTCAGTGATACGTACAATTGGCCACTAAACGGCGAGATTGATGTTGTGGAGGCGAACAATGGAGGCACAGAAGGGAACGCAGTAACTCTGCATACGACCCCCGGTTGTAACATGAAGGCCAAACGGAAGCAAACAGGGCATGCGCTGTACCAGCAGTGTGACAATAGCACCCACGGCAATGCAGGCTGTGGCGTTCAAGCTCCACCTGCTTCTTATGGCCCCGAGTTCAATCACAACGGAGGAGGTGTAAGTCTAAAGTCCAGGATGCTTTTATGTCAGCATGCTAAGAAATTCAGGTTTATGCTCTGGAGCTCCGCACAGCTGGCATCCGAACTTGGTTTTTCCCTCGAGGTTCGATACCAAACGATGTTTCAGATAACATCCCGGATCCATCGACCTGGGGAACCGCCTTGGCCGACTTTCCCAATACCAACTGCGATATTGCGTCCCATTTCCGCAACCAGAGTATCATTGCCAATATCGATCTCTGTGGCCAGCTGGGCGCACAGCCTCAGTTCTACACTCACTTATACAACTGTCCGGGCACTTGTAGCAGTTTTGTTGCGCGCAATCCTGGCAAACGTACCGAGGCTTACTGGGAATTTAGGAGTTTCAAGGTCTATCAGGCTCAGTAGTTGGCGTTTCTGCATTTCATGGCGTTTGACATGTTGGTCATGATGTGGCTATGACGGTTTATGTCCCGTTCCACGAAAGAATGGCGTTGATTCAGGCGTTGGGTAGCCCTTATTCCTTGTTATGCGAGTACGCGGCTTGTATAGATTGTGTTGCAATGGCGTTTGTCTCTGATTAGGTTCCTTACAATACCACAATAGATTTTCTACTATTCTCTAAGCTCAACCTATATTCCGTAGTCAGATAGCATACAAAGTAATGACTGAAGAATTGCAAGGGATTATATTGATGATTACAAGTCACTTTAGTTTGGCTATTGACAGTTTCTCGGCATCATATCCACATCGACGACTAGTAAGTACACTGGGATCAAAATCACCAAGCATGGGTCTTGATCTTGAAAGAATATGAAGGTTGCATAATATGCTTGACGGGGTAGAGATTCCCCCCCTCAAACTTCATATCCCGGGCATAGTACTCGACGTTGACCTCCTCGCGGCTGATATCCATCGTCACGAACCCATTAGCCGCAGCCCTGCGAGTTCGCGCCCAGCCACTTGGCGTACGGGCCCGGAGCTACACCGAAGTTACAGTCCCCGGCCTGCGGGTACCCAGCTCCACCGGCGAGGATGAGATTCGTGCTGTTGTTGTAGAAGTGACGAGGCCGTTGAGGACGACGGCGCCGTGTTTCTCGACGTCGGCGATGAGGGGCGTGAGGTCGGTGTTGTTCTCCGAGGCGGACGTGTATCCGTGGTGGAGCTGGAGGAATTTCCATTCTGCTTTGGAGGCGGAGAAGGCTCGTTCGAGGAAGGCGACTTGTGTGGCTTGCTCCGCGTGGCAGGCGGCTGTGTATGAGTTTTGGTACACGGACGCGCTCTTCCGGTACTTTGAGATGAAGCAGACTGAGTTGACGACGACGAATGTGGCGGTCCAGTCGGAGCCGGTTAGGTCGTAGGTGTAGTATGGTGAACCCTCGGTGCCGAGGTATTAGCGTGAGTCGTAGAGGGGGCCGACCTTCGTGTCGAGGCTAAAAGGCCAAAACGGAACATTGGAGATTGAGATTCGCGTATGCCTTGCTATTAATGTTCACTTTCCCGTCGGGCCTTAAGGATTGCCAGTTCAGCCAGATGATATAGGTCGCCCAGAAACCCCTCCACAAGACGGACCTGGGCGATAAATGTGGTTGGCGTCTGTCTCCATACATGCTTCCCCATATGTTCAAGTACTACTCTCATCAAAGATAAGTCAGTCTCGCTTCGGTCCTCCAGAGGACTCATGAGAATATTCGAGAAAAGGTGAATGGCAGATGTGGAGAGCTCCGGTAGGCAAAACCTTGCAAGAATATTAGTATCGAGATATCAATCACATGCAACTGGTCGCCTACAAGAGAAATTGCCCCTCGCGCTGTGGATCTGATTCCAGAAACTTCCGTAACCCAGACCGACTGGCGCCTACGCTGAGGGCAAGACTCGAGCCCGCCGCACGGGTGTCTTGGTTCCGAACCCAGGATGTACACCGGCTGCTTGTCTGATGGATGGCAGCCATGCAGTAGTGGTACTGCATCTCAAAAAGAAAGTCGGCCATGCGATTTTCGCGATCTATAGATAGGCCCGAGAACGTGGGGACCGAAGACCGCCACTCGTCCAAGGCGATGTCCAGGCTGCGGATGGTAGCTAGGAGATCTGCATCGCTTTGGCGTTGGGCGGAGAAGGAGTATAGGCCATGATAGATCTTCGACTGAACTAGAGACAGGCGAATGAGGGTGAGAAACATAGTGTGGTTGTGTTGATGATATTGATGATAGTCCCTCTGGCCATTCGCCGTTTGCATTCGAGGAAGCGTTAGATCGCAATTCGTCACGTCGACAAACGGTTGAAGGCCTGTGCGCAAGCTAAAGATCTTGTCGAGGGTGAAACAAATCCAGAAGAGATTTCTGACGTGCAGTTTTGCACCTAGAGGGTCACCACCCGTATCCTCGGGGTAGACGTTTCCTTTGAGGTGAAAGACGAAGCGTGTGGCCGTGGACAACATAAGCTCTATACTGAGCATATCTCCAGATGTGGCCTGACAGCAGATGCACTTTTTGTCAAGGTTTAGCCATGAATCACTACTGAAGGATGATGTCTTACCAGCATGGTCAGTGCCTGCAACCCGTCCAATGTTACGGACTCGTTGACCAGCTCTGGTAATAGGTCATGGGCCTCGCGAGCATATTCATCGGCAGTCACGATTTTGTCAAGATGCGGTTGACCAGCGAAGAACGAACTCAGGGCCATAAATGCAAATATACATACCCGTGCGCTAGAAAGCCCAGGCGAAATGCCTGACAATTCCTGTTCGTAGGCCGCTCGGATAGTGTACTCGAAACATGCCCGGTTAATAATAGGTAATATCTGGCCGCAGATTGACTTTTGAAAAGCCTCTATCTGTTCGAGAAGAAGCGATTTATCCGGCAGTGATAATCGTCGGTCGCCCTCGGCGGTACGTTTCTTGGGTATCCGTGGCCAGGTGATGGGACGCATGGTGCAATATCGGTCTAGAGATCCGTCTTCTCCGGTGCGGGCTCGAATCCATTCTAAGCCGCTTGGAGAGAAGAAAGGCAAGCCATTGAATGCACAAATGTTCCCTAGAGTCTGTCCTGCCAGGCAAATATCGGTCCCGAAACCCTGGGGCGACACAGCCTGGGGACCGGATTCCGGAAAAGGTCGTTCAGGGAGAACCCTACTTTCTTTTGTCCATGAGATGAACGATGTTAGAATGGCCAGAAACGCTCAATGTTGGGGTGGAGCTTGAGAGTTCAGTTATGTTTAATACAGACATACCCTGTCTCGTAGGAGTACTTGCATGTGGGGAAATTGAACTGCTCCCGGAAAATCGAGTCAATAAGCATCCTGTCGACGTAAGGTAGCTATCAAGTAATACAAATGGATATAAGACAACTCAGAGGTTCATACCTGTCACTCCGAGTTTGACATAAGCTTGAGCGCGAGGCATCCCGAGTGCGCGTGAAGGTACAGGGGATGTTATGATGGTAGCACCAGTCACACTGGGGAGTTGCACGGTCACATTTGATCTAGAGGGAAAATGGATACCAGATCCCACCCGTTAGAAGATTATCTAGACAATTCAATCCATAATCAGGGGCAGACCTTCTTGCTGCTGCAGGAGTCGCAAGCATATGTACGTCGTGTACGGCGTGGGCGGTTCGCTCCACCATTGCCGTTGAACTTTTGAACGGCCATCGGACTTGTAGAGTAATTGATACTGTTTCGATCAAGAATGATATGCCAGTGTATGGCCACTTTCAATCCCAACAGGACAGGTACCCGCAATGGTGCTACCTCTGTCACTCCTCGACCACTGGGAAGCAACAGCACCTGAGAAGTGTGTTGTCTTTCTCGTCTGACAAGTTCACCACAGCGCGAAGAATCAGTCAGTCCGATTACTCATAGTCATAGTTTATTTAGCGCACTTACAGAGTGAGGTACGTTCATCGGCGTAGTATACCAGCATGAAAAGGACTCGGAGTCCGCTTAATCATCGGCTTTTGAGATGGATGATCGACTGATATGACTGTGTGTGGGTCCTTGATTAGCAACGGACGGATTCCGGAGCGTTGAGAAAAGATGGACAGTTCTAGCCGTCGGCAGAAACAGATTTTGCCCCGATTGCCGAAGGATCTAGGGAAATCATTGATGCACCGACCGAAAAGCTACTTCTTTCTATCCTCATTCTCCAGTTGGTGTCGCGGTCATGGGGTAAACGCGCTGAGTCAGCGGACTTGTGGCAGTGCCAAGCATTTACTCGATTTACTAGATCCACATCGAACTACTTCGTGTACCCCGAGTCCCCGACTATCAGATCAACCTGCAAAATGCGGTCTCTATCTGTCAATAGTACATGGTCAAACCTTCGGGTCCTCTGGGTCCCATTGGAAACTGCGCCTCTCGGTCCCGGTACTCGATTTCCCCGATTTGACCTACAATGGGGCCCGAAATGGATGGAAGACGGACTATCACACTCGTGGTGCCCCCTGGTTATCAGAGAGATGTGTTCATATTTCTACTTCTCGGAGAAATGAAGCTGCAAATATCCGTTACGCATCGGAAGCTACACCTTCCGGGGGAAGGAAGGCGAACCCCCGTGACATACTAATAGTCAACTACATCCCCAGCAGAACGCTTGAGACATTGACATTCGACAAGGAATTGAAACACATATACTGGCGCTGAATCAGTTGAGTGCAGCCAGATATTCTTTCCGAAATTTCCCACTTGCATGGGTATATCAGCGGTCAAGCACGACCACACCATGAGCACCAACAGTCAGGATGAGACCTTACTGGAGGGCCGCGGAGCTCAAGAAGAGGAAACCACTTACGGATCTGCGGTCAGATCTCCCATGGACCTTATCAGACCAGATGAGACAGAGAACCTGAGGCGGATTGCCACCAAGCAGTCGGATAAGTCGCTCAGACGGTTAGGGACAGGCGCTCCAGAAGCGCATACCACACCGGCTATCGCTGAGGATGACCCTGCGTTGGATCCGCAGTCGGTGGAATTCAATCTGGAACAGTGGCTGAGAACTATTGTGACAGACGCCAAAGGGAGAGCCATGTCACTTCCACAGGCTGGGATTGTCTTCAAGCAATTGAATGTCTCCGGGTCTGGGGCCGCCCTTCAGCTGCAGGACACGGTTGGTTCGACCTTGGCGATTCCCTTTCGCCTTCCGGAACTGCTTCGCCAGAGGCATTCTCCGTCTCGACGGATCCTCAAGTCCTTTAATGGCCTGATGAAGAGTGGCGAGCTGTTGCTGGTGCTTGGGCGTCCAGGAGCAGGTTGCAGCACCTTCCTCAAGACGCTCTGCGGCGAGACCCATGGGCTTGACGTTGATCCGACGAGTGTTCTACATTACAACGGTACTGACATCTCCTGAAATACTCCCTGCTGCCATTCCTCCCCACTAATGCGTGTTTCAAGGCGTCTCTCAGGCTCGCATGATGAAAGAGTTCAAAGGCGAAATTGTCTATAACCAAGAGGTAATCCGGCAGGTTGTACACTCGCGCATGCACTTGGAGCTAACCACAACTGTTCTTTCTTGCAGGTAGATAAGCACTTTCCCCATCTCACTGTGGGACAAACACTCGAGTTTGCAGCTGCCGCTCGCACTCCCTCTCATCGGTTCCGCGATATGTCCCGGGACGAGCATGCCAAGTACGCAGCACAGGTCATCATGGCGGTCTTTGGCCTGAGCCACATCTATAACACGAAAGTTGGCAATGACTTTGTTCGTGGAATATCTGGAGGGGAACGCAAACGAGTCTCTATAGGTATGTTGCAGACTGTATCCGCCCTTTTCCACAGGCATCCGCTAGTGTGCTGACTTTTGGGTGAAGCGGAAATGGCTCTCGCTGCTACGCCGCTCGCGGCTTGGGATAATTCCACCCGTGGACTGGACTCGGCCACCGCTCTGAAGTTCATTGAGTCTCTCCGACTACTGGCCGATCTGGCAGGAACTGCGCATGCCGTAGCCATCTACCAGGCCAGTCAAAATATATATGACCTCTTTGACAATGTCACCGTCCTCTATGAAGGGCGTCAAATCTTCTTCGGGCCAACGTCCATCGCAAAGGGCTTTTTCGAACGGCAAGGCTGGGAATGCCCTCCTCGGCAAACGACGGGCGACTTTCTCACCTCAATCACCAATCCGCAGGAGCGACGCCCCCGCGCTGATATGGAGAAAGTCGTTCCCCATACACCAGAGGATTTTGAGAGATACTGGCTTCAATCACCAGAGTATCGACGTCTACAGGAGCAAATCGAGGAATATGAGGCTCTACATCCCTCAGGCGACGATGAGACGGCTGCGGCTCACTTTCGGAAAAGGAAGCAGGATGTCCAGTCCAAAAACAGCCGGTCAGGATCCCCATATCTGATCAGCGTACCAATGCAGATCAAGCTGAACACACGACGAGCATACCAACGGTTGTGGAACGACATCTCCTCGACCCTATCAACTGTAATTGGTAACATTGTTATGGCTCTCATTATTGGTTCCGTCTTCTATGGAACCCCCGACACTACAGCAGGCTTGGGATCAAGGGGCGCGACGTTGTTTTTTGCAGTCTTACTGAATGCATTAACAGCGATGTCGGAAATCAACAGTCTGTATGCCCAACGCCCAATTGTTGAAAAGCACGTGTCCTACGCATTTTACCATCCTTCAACAGAGGCAATCGCCGGAGTGATCAGTGACATTCCGGTTAAATTTATCCTTGCTGTGGTCTTCAACATAATCCTCTACTTTCTAGCGAACCTTCGCAGGGAGCCATCACAGTTCTTCATCTACTTCTTGATCACTTTCATCATCATGTTTGTCATGAGTGCGGTTTTCCGGACAATGGCTGCAGTGACAAAAACAGCCTCCCAGGCAATGGGTCTGGCTGGCGTGTTGATCCTCGCGCTGATTGTCTATACTGGCTATGTCCTTCCAGTGCCCTCGATGCATCCTTGGTTTGAATGGATCCATTATATCAATCCAATCTACTACGCCTTCGAGATCCTGATTGCAAATGAGTTTCATGGCCGTGATTTCCCGTGCGCCAGCTTCGTGCCTGCTTATGCAGACCTCTCTGGTGACAGCTTCTCTTGTTCTGCTCCTGGCTCTGTAGCTGGCCGAACCACTGTTAGTGGTGACCTCTACATTCTCTACAATTACAAGTACAGCTACGATCACGTTTGGCGGAATTTTGGAATCCTGATTGCCTTTCTCATTGGCTTTATGACCATCTACTTTTTGGCGTCAGAGCTAAATTCGTCCACCACCAGTACCGCTGAGGCATTGGTCTTCCGGCGCAATCACGAACCGGAGCACATGCGTGCAGGAAATGTCAAATCTACTTCCGATGAAGAGAAAGGCGTCGAGACGGGTTCTGTTAAAGACGCGCATGAGACAACCACTGGTGAACTGGCCCTGCCCCCGCAGCAAGACATATTCACGTGGCGTGATGTTTGCTATGATATCGAGATCAAAGGTGAACCACGGCGCCTTCTTGATCATGTTTCCGGTTGGGTTAAACCTGGCACCCTAACCGCATTGATGGGTGTAAGCGGAGCAGGTAAAACTACGCTGCTTGATGTCCTGGCGCACCGAACCAGTATGGGTGTCATCACCGGGGATATGTTTGTCAATGGGAAACCATTGGACACCAGCTTCCAGAGAAAGACGGGATACGTTCAACAGCAAGATCTTCATCTTGAAACTGCAACTGTGCGAGAATCATTGCGTTTCAGTGCCCTTCTGCGTCAACCACCCACGGTCTCAATCCAGGAGAAATATGACTATGTCGAGGACGTGATTCGCATGCTGAGAATGGAAGAATTCGCCGAAGCCATTGTTGGAGTTCCAGGTGAAGGATTGAACGTCGAACAACGCAAGCTACTGACCATTGGCGTGGAACTTGCTGCAAAGCCCAAGCTGCTTCTTTTCCTCGATGAGCCGACAGGGTAAGCTGATCATGTCATCTTGTACCATGATGAACTGTCCGAGCTAATGTTCGAATAGTGGCCTGGATTCGCAGAGTTCATGGGCTATTTGCTCATTCCTGCGTAGGTTGGCTGATAGCGGGCAGGCCATTCTCTGTACCATCCACCAGCCAAGCGCCATTCTCTTTCAGGAGTTTGATCAGCTACTGTTCCTTGCAAAAGGTGGCAAGACTGTCTATTTTGGTCCTGTAGGGGATAACTCTCGCACCCTACTCGACTACTTTGAATCAAACGGGGGACGGAAATGCGGCGAACTAGAGAACCCTGCGGAGTACATGATCGAAGTCGTCAACGCCAGGACCAACGACAAAGGACAGGATTGGTTTGATGTTTGGAATCAGAGCCCTGAGAGTCGGGCGGTCCAGGAAGAGATTGACCGCATCCACGAAGAACGAAAACCCACCCACGAAGCGGACGATGATCAGGCGCACACCGAATTCGCGATGCCTTTCTGGTTCCAATTGTACGTCGTTTCGCGCCGTGTCTTCCAGCAGTACTGGCGAATGCCGGAATATATCGCCTCCAAATGGGGCTTAGCCATCATGGCCGGCTTGTTCATCGGCTTCTCCTTCTTCGATGCCAAATCATCGCTAGCGGGCATGCAGACAGTTCTTTACTCCTTATTCATGGTTTGCTCTATCTTTGCATCTCTTGTTCAGCAGGTAAGACTTGCGCAACCCCAAGCCAATGCAATGCGGATATCATGATATTGACTGCCTTTTCTAGATCATGCCCTTATTTGTCATGCAACGATCATTATACGAAGTGCGCGAACGTCCCAGCAAGGCGTACTCATGGAAGGCCTTCTTGATTTCCAACATCGTGGTGGAACTCCCATATCAGATCGTCATGGGGATCCTCACCTTTGCCTGCTACTATTTTCCCGTTGTGGGTGCCAGTCAAGCATCTGAGCGGCAGGGACTGGTTCTGCTTTACTGCATCCAATTCTACGTTTACGCCAGCACATTCGCCCACATGGTGATCGCAGCAATCCCAGATACGGAGACCGCCAGCCCCGTCGTGGTCCTCCTGTTCTCGATGGCGCTGACATTCTGCGGTGTGATGCAGACCCCATCCGCCCTACCGGGTTTCTGGATCTTTATGTATCGCGTCTCACCTTTTACGTACTGGATCGGAGGCATGGCGTCAACCCAGCTCCACGATAGGAACGTCGTCTGCTCACCCACAGAACTCTCCGTCTTCAACCCTCCGCCAAACCAAACCTGCTACCAGTACATGGCAGAATATATGAAACTCGCCGGCGGCCAACTCCAGAACCCCGATGCTACGTCAGACTGCAGATACTGCTCCTTGACCGTTGCGGACCAGTACCTTGCTGCGAGTGAAATCGAATGGTCGCAACGCTGGCGGAATTTCGGGATTATCTGGGCTTATGTTGTGTTTAATATCTTCATGGCGACGCTCTTGTACTACCTTTTCCGGGTCAGGAAGTGGGATCTGGCTAGTATTAAGGGGAGGTTTGGGAGGAAGTGACCAGATCACCTTTACCTAGTTTTCTGACTTGGTTTTTTGACTGTCGTCGCTCACCTGGACCTATCCTTTGTTTCTATATTTACTCTCTTTGGTCCATATTTCTGTTCGCACTTATTGTTCTGGCTTCATACTTTTCCCATTCCGCGACGCGCCCTAATACTTACAAGATAGACTTTCAGCTTTCCTTTTAATCAATCTGGTCTTTATCTTTTTCCACGATAAGTAGTGACTTCGTGTTCTTAGATAAGCTTCGTAGGAACTATATCTCCAACCCTTGCTAAGAGACATCAACGCGGTAGCGCTAACAAAGTGGCATGGTCTCATGCTCGGAGGGTGGGATAGTCTACAGCTAGAGGAGATCCACCGTCTAGCAAGCCTTCCCCACAACCAACGCAGCCACATCATGAGCCTCCAATTCCACACTATAATGATCCCTCACACACCCCAAGTCCTCCCCGGTCCAGACATCCATCACATGGAATCCAGTGCGCTTTTTGCCCTGTCTCCGGAGCACAGGGGAAAGCTCAGGAATCTCCTTCCACACAGCCGTGCGCGTCCGCGTCGTATCTTCCGAATTCAGCATCAGCACCAGCGTGCCATCCAGCTTCGATGACGGGCCGGACCAGTACTCTGCCGGATGAGCGGGGTCGAACGTCCAGTCGGGGTTATACCCCCATTTGTAGGGGTGCGCGGACCGGCCAACTACGGGGTCCTGGTGGAAGGCTAGGAGATGCTTGTTTGAGAGGATGGCGACGTGGGCGGGGTCGATGGTGTCGAGCTGGTGATTGTCAGTACGAGAATACAATTTCGGGGGCTTGCAGGACATACAGCAGTCCCGATGATTAAGGGCGACTTCATCGCCGCCCAGAGCGCAAAGTGCGCTCTGTTCTCTGCGAGTGTGAGATTCCCGTTGCCGACCTCCAGCATGTCCGGGTCCGGGTGGCCCCAGAAATCAACGTAGTTCATCAGGAAGGCATTCTCGTTGGCGATTGCGGCGATGCGGGACCAGGTTGCTGTGTCGGTTAGACAATAGACAATAGAGGCAAGGGCGAAGCTTACGGTCGATATCCCCAGACATGCGCCACGAGTTACCAGTTTCGTTGCCCCAAGCGTTCACGTCCGCGTTGCCCCAGTCACACAGCGAGTAGAGGATCGTGCGGTCGGCTTGGACGCTGAGCAGTGCATCGCGCATGCGTCTGTACCGATCGGCTGTTAGCGACGTGCTCCAGTCGTAGCCTGCCGGCGCGGGATTCTGGAGATTAGCACAGGTCCCGTTGGTGGCTTTGCTGCTTGGGTCTGGGACGCAGTAGTTGTATTGGTCGGTCCAGTTGGAAGGGACGCCGCAGTTGTCGTACTTCAAGTCTGCGCGGGTCAGTACGTCAGTTACCTAAGCTTAATACAAAACATACAGTCGATGCCCCATTCCGCGAACGTCTGGGCGTCGATGTCCTCGTAGCCCAGACTGGCAGGGTATCCGGCGCAGGTCGTCAGCCCGGCGCCTACATTCGTCAGCTCATTGCTCATCTGTATTTATCTGTTGGCAGTGACTCAGACTCACTGCTATAAATCCCAACTTTCAACCCCAGACCATGGATCTGCGCCGCTAGGCCCGAGATGCCATCAGGAAACTTCACAGGGTCGGGTATAATGCGGTGTGTGCTCGCGTCCCGTCCGCTCTTGACGGACCAGCAATCATCGACTACCCTCGTCAACACCACACCATCGTATCATAGGAGTTGAATGAGGGGAGGCAACTCACTATTGATATACTCGTATCCCAGATCCTTCAGACCCAGGTTGACGACCTCGTTTGCGGCAGTCATGATCTTGGTGCCGTCAATGTCGCAGTGAAACGCATTCCATGAGTTCCAGCCGAGAGCTGGGAGTTTCCCCTGCTGAGTTTAGACTTGCTCGTAGGAGTATAAGGAGTGGAAGAGAATGAGCATGAGCATGGCAACTTACCACATTGTCCGGTCTAACGAGAGCATTGCTCCCTCGGGCGAGAGCCAACGCTGCAGCTGCAGTGGTCAGAGAGAGGAACGGCATATCGACTTGTCCTGATTCCTTATTGTAGAGAATGCAAAGTAAACCCCCTCGATTCTGATTCAGTATGAACGCCACATAGAGAGGTACGCGGAGTATATAAGGCTATAAGCACCTGAAGCATTCCCCGCAATCAACCCCCCCAAACAAGCATCCACAAGTAGTGATACTGAGGACTATCATTGCAGATCATCATGTCCTGCACCAATCAACAGGAACCGGGATGGAGAATACAGCCTAAGCTTCTCGATTTTGGAGGCTAGCGCTATATCTAGTTCGGTATATATTGTAACGGTTGCATGCGAGAGACTCCGTGCGGAGTGAGAGGCGGAGTACGGACGGTAGACCGTGCTGAAATCAGAAGGTGAGATGAGATTGTCAAATACGAGATGAACTTGAAAATATGTATTCCCGGGGTAGTCAAGGCCGAGAGTACTACCAATGCCTATGGCTATCTTCGTTTGCAGGTGCAAATAGTATAATGGAGAATATGTTAGAATGCAGTTGTCTAATCACCTGCCTGCACAGCAGCATATCTATCTACCACCCAGGGCTCTCTCTTCATGATACATGTCTATCGTGAAATCATTAGTCGTACAACAACAACACCGCAGCAACAACACCGCCGACGCAGCAGACCCTCACTTTCCTGACCAACTTTTACTGTACCAAGAAGCCGATCACCGCAGAGAAGAAATGCCATGCAGAAAATGTGGAGAAGAAAGACAAATATCAAGCAGCGGCTCATTGATTGACCGAGCCAGTGCCTAGAATCAATGCTCGGGCCTGCTGAGGATCTGTCCCCAAAACGCTAATCAAGTATTCAATGCTACGCACATTAGTAAAAGGCTAAAAGCCTAAGACAGAGTGGGATACTTACCTAGCTTCAGAAGCCAGCCTCCGCTTCTCTTTTTGAAATTCTTGTTGACATGATTCCCACACCGCGGCACGTTCCTCAGGTAGCACAGTCTTGACGCGGAGCTTGAACGATGCGCTCACAGGCCGATGGTCGGAGGCTCGGACCTCATGTCGTCGGTAATCCAACTGCTTAATCCGACCTAGCCCCCTGTAGAGTACACGATCGCACCACGCAGGGGACCGTTTCTTCTCACTCGAGTCGTATTCGTCCGTGCCGACATCGTACTTGTACGTCGGCGCGAACGTGATGGGTGCCTCCGTGAATGACCGGAGTCGGAAGCCGGGGTTCTTGCGCTTCGATGCCAGCAGTTGGTCTCGCTCGAGCAACTTTGCGAGGTTGTTGTTGCGAATGTCCTCAATGATTACATTCCGTGGGATCGAGTCGATTCGGTAATTAAGATCACCGTTCAGAATGCAAATCTCATGATCCATAATCATCGTTCCATCACCGCCGCTGACAAAGTGGTTTGACCGAGTGGTAAGGCTGTTCTCGATCGGAAGCACTTCGGACTCGAGAATGGCTGCAATGTCATTGTTGCGGTGCGCCGTTTGCGACTGCCCGGCTGCTAAATGGCAATTCACGAAACAGAAAGAACTATCGTCCAGTATGAAGCGAAGGATCAAGGCACCCTGTGAAATTAGCAACCTGTCTTGAAACCTGCGCAGTCTTCAATACATACCTTGTTTCCGTGCAATCCTCCCATACCCCGCTTCACCTCTGCAGCGCTGATGTTCTTGATCCTCTGTCGTTCCTTGTGCTTGACAAAGACGCAGGTAAAGAGACCAATAAGATTCGCTGAATGAAGAAGGACATACGACTCCTCGAGGGGCATGCAGTCGTTGATACAGCGAGTCAAATGCTCCATCCATACTCGGTACTGACGGCTCATATGTTCTTTCTCTCCGCTCTCATTCTTCTTGCTTCCCATCAGCAAGCTTTCTAAAGACAAGTCAGTAAATGCATAAGCGAGACTGCCCAGTATACTCACTAGCTGTGATTTTCTTATTCTCTAGATCCACAAGCTCCTGGAAGCCGAAGACCAAAATCTCGGGTGGATTCTCGGGATGAATAGCCTCCTGGATGAAGTTGCTGGAGCGAACACTACCTGGCGTGGATGCTCCAGCATTCCATGTCACGATCACTGCCGAAATCTCACGGAACTTGCAGAACTCTACGTCCCTGCTCTGCATGCGAGTTTCTGTTGATGTTAGTTTCACTCTTGATCCAAAAAGAGAATGACACTTACCCAGCCAATCATCCTCGAGCATTCCATCCCAGAGACGAATGCAATTGTCGTCTCCTAACGAAGTCACCTGCAGACGATTCATGGTCCAGACGCTGCTGGAATCCAGGAGGAAGCTAGAGACTGGACCCTCATGCGCTCGCCAATCCTTCTTAACCACCCACGGGTTGGACCTCGTATCGTAGACATAGATCATGCCGGTCTTATAGGCCGCCCACAGATAATCACCAACCACGCCTAAGCAGTTGATCTTGTAAACGCTTACATTGACGACCGCTAGACAAGCGTAATCTGTGGAAGAGTACACGGTAACCTTGCCATCCGCATGGCCCAGGTACACACGTCCCCCATCTCTTGTCGTGAAGGTACCGGATGTGACATCCCCAGTGTGCTGCGAGCCCAGAGGCTTCTTCAAAACCTTGAATGAGACATCGTCACCTGCGTTTGGCCGGTATACGTGGACCTCCTTGCCGGTGGCCAGCCATAGTGTATCTCCGACGACCAATGAGAATGTATGCCCCCGGGCGACACGGTCATATGGGCTATGGTAGCTGTACTGAAGATTCGGAGTCCCAGACTCGTCCGGCGGCCAGACGAGCAATCGTCCCTCGTCGTCAAGGGTCCACATCTCCTTTTTATGTCGGAGGATTTTGATCACTTCACGACGTGAGGGATAGGACCGTGTTGCTACAATGGATCGAGTGGAGATGTCCACTTCATGGATTTCTCCCGTGCTCATGCCCAGCCATAGTTGCTGCCCCTCGTCCTCCAGGCCGGTACCTGGCTTGAATGCTATCGACAGACTCTTCACAGTCTCACCGTGGCTGAGACTCATGATTTGTTCTCCGTTGGTGAGATCCCATACCCGGGTTATATAACCTGTTGTACACACATGCTTGCCGCATACATCCATCAAACGAGTATCATATCTTGTATTAATCTCCCTCGGTCCGTTTTTAAGGAGAGGCGGTCGCCGATTAGTGGTTGATGCGTCAGGATAGTCAGTTCGCGAGATCTGCGGTTCGTCCACGGGATCCTCTCCGAAAGTGTCCGCGCGGGCCAACTGCCGTTCGGTAACAGAATTTGCCTGGCCTGGCTTGGCGTCTCTCGAGAATGACGGCTGTCGGTGGATTTGAGTTGGTGTCTGGATCTCCCTTGGGGCCAGTTGAAATGATTGCGGTCTAGGCGAGGGTTCAGGATGCGAAGGGCTGTCCAGATGAAGTGACGGCCGGGACGGAGACGCGCCACCCCTTCGCGCCATGGACGAATGCCGTGGCGGGAGGCTGGGAGGCTCCGTCGGAGTATCGATCGCTTGAAGCCTGCGAGCTGAGGTCGGGACAGCTGACAACGATTCCGTCTGCTTCAATGGATACGGAGGGACCTGCACCATCAGTGGTTTCATGTCCCGCGTCGGTTCCGGAATGGGTCTCCTGCGCGAAAAACCAAGCTCACGCGCATCCCGAAGAGCATGCGCAGACGGCAGAGGGGTCCTGTCATCGAACGATTGACGACTTGGGGGTTCGGTCGTTGGTCGAGATGGAGAACGCGGGAGCTGCGGACGTCCAACAGACGATGGTTTGACGGACGGCTTCTCGGGACTGCTTGGGGGCGTGCTGAACGGTGATACACGATCCTCTGACGCTGCCCTCTCGGGCTTGGGCGCCAGCGTTGCGCTCTCATGGGAAGTTAAGGCTGCCGGCTTTACGGGTACCTTCGGCTTCTCCGCCCGATCGAACGGGGGCGGCAACGAAGAGCTTTTCGGCTTTCGATCCGGCGGACTCTCGCCGATGAAACTCCCCGAATGAGAATGCGCTGGCGACAGATGACCAGACCGCTGCTGGGACATCGAGGTATTGGGAGTGGTTGGTCGGTTGTTCGGCGGCGGCAATGAGCCCCGAGAGGTATCCGGGGGACTGCGGGACATCCTGGAGTCGACGGTACGCTCAGCGCGGTCTTGGGATCCAAATCCCCGCGGAGGCGATCGCGGCGAGTCGACCGTCAAAGTCGGTGCCAGTTGCGGCGAGGAGTGAAAGTTCATCGACATGGGTCTGCTTTGCCTTCTGCCTGGAGACCTTCCGGGGGAGCCGTTTCGCCGTGAAAATCCGCCATTTGCCCGATCGTACCGCTGGCCGTTCTGAGTCTTTGCCGTCGCATTCCATGGCGATTGAGACCGAGGCAGGTCGAGAGAAGCGCGTGCGGAGCGTACCTCGTCGACGGGTTCGGGCGTCCTCAGGAACGGAGTCGAGTCATGCGGACTGGTAGTTGTAAAGGCGGAAGGTAATCGGCGATGGGACAGGTTCTCGAAATGCGACAGAAGGGAGGAGACCGGCCTCTGTGAGAAATATCAGCATCAGTAAGACGCCCATACACTTGGACAGGAAGCGCAACTCATACAATGGGGGCATTATCCGTGCCGTCCTTCTCTTTGCCGCTTCCCTCCATGACCACAACGACAGATCGCGCACAGGAAGGGCGGGGAGATATGAATCATAGGCCTCTGTCGAATCTTGATCTTGCGTCGGGTATAATGTTATCCTATATCGACGTTCGGTATCGCGAGTCAGGACAAGTAGCCGAGAAGAGGCTCGAAGTAAATATTGTGGCGGGTAAGAAGTCAGGTGCACTCGTTGGGTACAAACGAGCGTGAACAGAATCGGAAAAGTAAACTGAGCAGGACAAATGACCGTCCAGAAGTCATCTGACGAAGATCCTGAGCCGGAGCTGGAGTTATACTTAGTAGCTGGAGAGGAGCACTCGGGAAAAAGGCGAGGATGAAGATCGACCAGAAAGAGACAGGGGGCGGTGCAAAAGCGTGTGGAGAGTCAAAGGGATGACGATGGACAAGTGGGGGAGCATATAGAGGGGAGCATCGATGAAGAAAAGCAGAGCAATAGAAGAAAGAGGCTAGAGATCAAGAATCAAGGGAAATATCGCAATGTAGCATACTCCTCAACATCAATCCATAACACCCTAACTAACAATTGCGATGCTATTGATCACTGACAGCAACTCCGTACCTCGATCCATACTTTGACTCCATCAGCCGAGCCGGTGACCTTTATTTTTAGCTTCCTTTTTTTATAATCACCCTCTCTACGGAGTAAACCATAGATATACAATCCTCACTCCCATTCCATATATTGTTCTCATATCACCCTCATTACTCCTCACAATGTGGTACGTCCCATCCAAATCACCACCAGCAGCTTATACTCCCTCTAACCACCGCACCGCGCAGCAAACACGTCCTCAACGCCCAAGTAGCCATCCGCTCTCCCTGCTGTAAGCAAGATCACACACACCACACCCATAGCTCCTCAACACAGCTTACTCACCACCTTCCAGGCCGAAAATGGTTCGACTGCGCCGAATGCCACGGAGAACAAGAAACCCACCCGCTCGCCAAATCCACCGAGATGGTATTCTCATCCCATCCCCGCTACCCGCAAATTCATTTCTAAGGTGTTGTCTCTAGATATTCGCGTGTAAAAAGTGCAAGAAGTGTTTCCGGAAGGACGCGACGGAGTTTGATGAGAGGTGCGTTGTATGCTCAATGGCAGGGCTTGGAGTGCACGTGTGACTCCGAGGGCTGGGCTCTCAGGCGAGGATGTCAGGTGCTGATGCTGATGATGACTGCGGTAGTGACGAGTACTGCCCGCACTGCGATAACCACTTTGTGATTGACGCTGTGACGCCCAAGGCTGCGTTGCAGGTTGAGGGTGATGACGCTCGGATTGATTCTAGGTATGGTTCTTCCGTCTGGTGTTGCTTTGAGACATGATTGTGGGAGATCGATGGAAGATGCTGACTTTGGTGCGCTAGAATGATCAAGGACGACCGTGTACGGGAACATCAGGAAAAGTCGATATTCAGTTTCAAGGATATATCGGATCGGCTAGGCTGAGTTGGATCGAGCACGATGGTTTACGACAATTACGATCTAATGCTTGCATATTCTCCATCCAAACGGATTCACCATAGATCCTGTTGGACACTCGGCCGGTTCTACAACGTAGTTCGTAGTTCTGATATACTGCAAATCCTCCAGGGGCATGACATGCACAAGTCTCTTAAATTGAACGGAGAAAGTTGTAGTCAGGTCTCGTAGTTGCAAATCTATCGTATGAAGCTCAGTCAGCCGACTCCCGGGTCGACTCCCCAGTCTCTCCACCGCCGGGCCGCGTCAGGATGGCAGCCGTTGTGGTCCCGGTCCGGCCAGTCTTCTTCTTCGCGGCCTCCTCTTGCTTCTCCGTCTCTATGCTCTTGACGTACGCCTCGATCTGCTCGTCAGGCAACATCTCAATCGTCTTGCCGGGAGCCATGATAGCCACCTCGATGTTCTTGGCGCCGGTCTGCACAACCTCCAACAGCGACTTGATGGTAAGCTGGATCGTCTGTTCCCGGTCCATATCGTCCTGGTGATTCCGCTCAAGGAACTCGCGCACGGTCTTGCTGGAACGACCAATAGCATTTGCTTTCCTGTAGAGCAATCATCAAGTCAGCAGGGTTCCCAACCAAACCAAATCACTCGACTCAAGCCAAGGAGCCACATACCAAGCAGAATAGATCCCCGAAGGCTCGGTCATGTATAGTCGAGGCACCTTATCATTAGGATCGAATCCTACAACCAGAGTACTGATACCGAAAGGCCGGACACCACCACTCTGCGTGTACCGCTGCTGCACACTAGCAATGTATTTGGTAATGTATTCAATGGTAACTGGGTCCTCGACAGTCAGTCTGTGCGACTGGGCTTCTAATCTGGCCTTGTCAATGAGAATACGGGCGTCGGCGTTAAGTCCGGCAAAAGCGAGAACGGCGTGGTTGTCCAGCTGGGCAATCTTCGACGGTGTGATGCGGGTATCTTGGAGCTTGAGGGCAGACCGCTTCTCGCAGCCCAGAACGACGACCTCTTTGCCTTTTACTCCGACAGCGCAGGTTCCTGTTCAGCGCAGAGATGGTCAGAGTCAGATTGAACAGAATCAAGTTGGGGAGCTTCAGAAGACGGATTGACCTACCTCGCTTCACAGCTTCCATGGCATATTCCACCTGGAAGACGTGCCCGTCGGGGCTATTATATGGTCAGATAGCTGTCTCTAAAGCTCCGAAATATACCAGAGCATACCTGAACACTATATCTCAGTCAGAATAAGCTGTCCTCTAGACCAATGATGCAAGAAGCTAAGGTAGCTAAGCTGCCTTACCTGAAAGAGCTCGGTCATATCCCGACATTGTGAACTGTGAGAAGTGCTGCGTCTACAGGAGATAGATTCGAGATAAAAGAAAGGCGGTAGAAAAAGATTAGAAAGGCGTAAGTGGATGGCTCGTAATGGGGTTTGCTGAATGCTGAGTATTATATCTCCAACCTGGGGTGATGACGGGATGAAGGTGAACGCGAATCCGGCGGTTGCCTTAGAGCTCCCAGGCGCTAGGCGCGCGGCTATTGGCTACATCAACCAAGCTTCCATGACAGGAGTATGAGTCCAAAGAACGGCCATTCTATCCTTAATCAGCTGGAAATAATGGATGCTACTTACAGATATGCCAATGCTTGGAACAGCTGATTGGCAGCGCAGCCCATTGTGTTTCAACCGTTTTTTGCCTAGAACCGTGCTGGTTGGTTTACAGTGTAACATCGACTTTCCATATTGTAAACAATGTTGGCCCAAAGACAACATAGGAGAAGGGAACAGAGGAATTATAGACATATAGAACAATCTTCTTGCACTCGCAATACCCGATCTTTGTGCCTCACATGTGTGCCAAATGTGTTGAAATTTTGCGGACGCAGAAGAAATACCCCAACACCCCCAACGAGAGTCCATCCCATTGTATCCCATCCGTAATCAATACCATGATTCTCCAGAATTCCGAGTGCAGAAGAAACAGCAATATCTAGAATGCAATGCCAAGTTTGACCGTCCACCACTGCTTGCAATGCCCGAGCGAGGTTATGCGCTTGGAGAAGAAAAGAAGCTCCGTCGAAATATGCCCCATCAGAAGAATGCATGCAGCTCCAACCGACCCAGGTGAAGGATGATGATCAAAACCAGTCGAGGACAATCGACGAATAAAAGCGCCCCTTGCCCATCTGCCATTCACTGTACCAAAGACAGTTCTCTATACCCTCAAACATCGCTTCCAAAGACGCAGCAATAGTAAAACATGCCGAAAAGTGGTGAACCAGAAAAGGCTGCGAGACGATGTGAAAGATGAACAAAAACAAACAAGATCGGATGAAACGATGACACGCTACCGGCCTGCTCCTCCCAACCTATGCACCAGAACTGCAGATTCCCTTATACAAACGCGCATCAACGAATATCAACCGTTACATATACCAACAGACTCAGACCTTCATATTGACAAACCACTGAGGCGAGGGGAATCGGTCGTTACCCAAAGAGGTGTGGCCCCATTTTTAAGCGGGGGACTTGCTGGCGCCAGTGCCATTACGACGGGAGTGGGCATCGTCAGATACGGTCAAGCCGCCCAAGCCTGTTGAAAGGAAGGCAAAAGGATCATTTGAACCGTCCGTCGCATAGAATCCGCCATTCGAGGCGCTCGTGGACGAAGTGTGATCAGCTCCACTGAAAGCAGCCTGGGTGGCAGGGTTGGAGAAGGACGAGGTAGCATGCGAGGCATTGGAGCCATAGCCGGTATTCATCTGACCCATCGGTGGATAGGCCCCAGGGGCGCTACCAAGGCCCGAAGGCAAAGCATAGTTGTTGGGGGGTGCAGCGTATTGCTGGTTGAAACCACCAAATCCACCGGCTGCGGAAGTAAAGGGACCAGGAGCAGGCGTACTGGTCATGGAACTGGGGCCCATGCCGAACCCAGCCGGGGGCTCCATGGGGGAGGGGAACGCAGAGTCAGCGACAACTGCAGCCCCCGAGCGAGGTGCACCGCAACGCAAGCAGTTGATGTTCTTGGCGAAATTGTGGTAGCCACAGCCCTCGGAACCGCACTTCCAATCACCAGCGCGGAAGGGAACCACACCACCATTACCACCCATACCACGAGGGTGGCCCATTCCGTGGCCATGGCCCATGTGCGAGGGCATCATGGATGGGGGACCGTAGCCGTAAGCTCCATAACCCATCGGGTCAGGAGCAGCAGCCATGGCGGGGAACGAGCAGCGGAAGCAAGCCGTACGGCGCTGGAAGTTGGAGAAGCCACAGGAGGGGCAGGTCCAATCGCCGGGTCTGGGACGGTTTTTGGACGGCGGGAAGGGAGTCAAGATCTCCGCGGCACGGTCCAGGACACGGCTGGAAGAGGGGGAAACCTCGATGGCCTTCTCGTTCAGAGCGCGGCCGTTCATACAGAGGCTTTCAGCGGCCTACCACAAGTGTCAGAATCATGCAAAGACAGAAAGGAAGAAGCTGAAGAGTACATACCTCCTCGTGCGACGAGAAAACGGCGAAGCCCGTGCCAGTGGGCTTATGTTGATCCGGTGTACGGAGAGTCCAGAAGGCGATCGGACGACCACCGAACTGGGTGAACCAGCTTTCCAATTCCGACTGTGTAGTGTCGTGGGGCAGACCGCTCAGATGGAGAACCTTGCTGCGCTCTGTCAGAAAGGCACGAACGTCCGCTCTGGCATCCATGGGCCGAGTCAAGATCTCCGGGTGCTCGTGCGGCGGCTGAGACTTGCGGATCAAGCCACGAAGCACACGAGCCAAGGTGATGGCCTCCTCCATTGCCCGGCGAGGAGAGGCGGGGGCCAATGCCTGAAGATGGAACGGGAGGTTATGCTTGATCGGAGCGGAGGACTGAACAGGTTCGACTTCAAGCGCAGCGCAGATGTTCGAAAGGGAGCTGGGACCGAAAGGGAGAGATTCGGGGTGATGAGTCTGCCATCTCTGGTACTCGGTGCGGAGGTCAAAGGTCCGCGAGTGCTGAAGATATGGGGGAAGGACGACGGCCTTGTCGCGCGCCTCACGGGGCAGCTGCACTCGAAGATCCCACGAATCCAACGTCACAAAAGCAAACTCGAGATTCTTGCTGATGAGGTGTTCCTGGGCAAAGGCATCGAAGCGGTTGATGGCGTCACGGAAAGTACCTGCCGAGCGGACGTGTTCCCATGTCAGAGTTGTAAGGCTTGCTGTCAGACACTGTCAGCCATTGAACCAACGGACTGATGCATCGGAAACTGCAGGAGAAGGGGGGTCGAATTTCACGGAAGAACGCGTGTTCGATTGAAATTGGGTAGATGAATAGATTAAAAAAAAGAAGGAAAGAACCACTTACTGCAAAGAGGCGTAATGGGAGTGTTGACGGGCTTGACGAGAACACTTTCGCGATGCAGCTAAGGAGGGAACAAAAGTCCAAGTCAGCGACAGGCGGACGAACAGCGGTAGTGGCCAAGGTACTGAGAGGGGAAAGGAAGAGAGAGGCGCAAGGACGAGGGAGAGGGAAAAAAGGCAGAATGTTGTTGATTCAGAAAAATTAGCCTACCTCCTCGCAGGTTTTGGTATCCAACAGAATCCACCCCAATTCGATCACCTCTGCAGAATCTTTAGTGACGTAGACCCCATGCTCATCGCAAGTGGTTGCGACGTGGATGACAATGTAGCGATCCAGCTTAGGGGTAGGTGCTGAGACGGTTGCCATCGCTCAGATTGTTGTCGCTTTCCCGATCTCACTGCCAACGGAGCGGCGAGGTAAAGGGGATGGGACGGGAGTTAATGGGGGGAAGTGGGAAAAAACGTGTCTCTGCTAAGCTAAGCAGAGGACATTAAATCACGACCAGATGGACTGCCGTGATCTAAGATGCAAACAACCAAAAAAAAGAAAAGGAACAAGCCGGAAAAAAAGGACAAGAAAGAGAAGGGTAAGGAGAAGGACAATTGAGGGGAGGGGGAGATTGAGACTTGGTGAGGAGAGAGAGAGAGAGGGAAAGGTCAAGAGAAGGGAAGAGAAAGGCCGCAGGCCAAGCTAGTAGTAGTTGGTCAAGGCACTTAAGGTAGTTAGCACTTAGCAGTAAAGGACGAGTCTGTTTGGTGCTTTCTTGGTGGTGGTGGAGCGTCGAGATTAAATAAAAAAGAAAAGTTTCGGGTCTGAGGGGAAAGGGAGTGGAGATACACCGGTTGACTGACAGCGCAGAATCAGATAGATAGACAGACCACTGGACCACTTAACCACAGAAATTGGAGATGAAACTAATAAGAATCAGAATAGAAGTACCAGGAGTCCCAACTCATCTAGATAGGCGACAGTTTTGATGTGATTGTCAACAGAGAAGTGAACTGATATGAACGGGATTCTAGTAGTATCACAACCTTTAGTGTATCGTAGGTGCGCAGTGTGCTTCCTTATGAGCTCCATCACCATGCGATACTCATATATCTTAGGTGACATCCTTCTTATATACAGGGGTATGAGTGTTATACTACTAAGACGGTGGATTACTAGACAGTACACCATGACAGCATATCATACAGAAGTACGGAGTACTTTACTAACAAACAGGTTTCTATCCTGGTATCTTACCTAGTCTTAATGAATGTACCTGGGAGCTGGCTAGACCACCAGAAGGACTGCTCCTCATATATATTATTGGTTCAGAAGACGATTGCAACAGAAGAACTTGAAATATGGGGAGGGATCGAGGGATGAAAATTGGAGCACTTAGGACTGAGACATCTTACTGCAAACTCGCAGTGACAGCAACGAGAGGCAGACGCGCGAAGTCTTATTGGACAACCAGGACGGGAAAGATCTGTCAACCCATAAGGTGCTCATGCCATTGAGATAGTTACATTCCGATTGTCAAGGTTATATTTAAAGTCAATTTAAGGCACGCTCTTCCACAAGAAAATTTCAATTTGGACTGTCTCTCGACTGAACTCCCAATCCTTGGGTCGGCTAGTCTCGCATCCGAGGGACACCCATCTGATACTTGGTAAGTTAACAGGCCGTAACCATATTAAGCTAGACAATCCACGAGAAACCAATGAGGTCAATAAATTGGAATAAACAGCGCAATCATATACACCAACAGACCAGATCAATAATTACATGAAAGTCTCATAACCATGTCGTAACCCATCCCATCCACAACCCATGACCATCATTCAACGCCGGCGCAAGAGAAAGAAATGAATCAAGCACCAAGGATCTACGCCCTCAGTCCTCATGAGCTTCAGACTTGATGACAGTTTCTCGACTGTCATCGTTCTCATCCTCCTCCATAATGCTGGGCTCTACTGAGACCATCCGCCGGCGTTTGCCTGGGTGCTCAACGGACGGTCGAACACTGCCAGAACGGATGCTCATGGCATCACTTTCGGGTTCCTCGGTGCCTTCGCGGGGCCTGACACTGTCAGACCGAGTGCCCTGCGCAGCTGCGAGAAGCTTGAGAACAGCATTCTTCACCTTCACAAGCGCATTTCGACCCGCTGCATCGGCCGCGGCACCCTCTTGGATGGTTTCGTCCAGTAATTCCTTGACTTCCTGGGCAAGAGCCGCGTTCTCGGGGGAGATATCGCCTGCACCGGCACTCTGGATGCTGGAGCGGAATGGATCGTCGCTTTCGGGGTTCCTTGACGCAGATCGCGATGGTACCACAGGCGGCGCGATATAAAGCTTACTCAACAGTGAGAATAGAAGCTTCTTTTCTTCCCTGGAGCACCGGTTGGGACCGGTGCTAATTCCCAGAACGCGCTCCAGAATATCTTTCACCAGGGCCAAGTGCACGAATCCACAGGCGTTGGAGCTGGTCGGAACACCCGCAGAAAGCTTCTCTCCTCCCAGGCCCACCACTCTCCGCTCATCCGTCCACTCGGCAAGCATGCTCAAGACACCTGCCATCAGGGCCTTCAGCTCCCTCTGCGCAACAGTCTCATCAATCTCGCCATCACTATCTTCCTCGGCTTCTAGGGAGTAGTACTCCTCCGCCGCATTCAGGACCGCACGGATAACGGGAACGGTCACCTTTCGCATGCGCTGGGTATTCTCCAAGCGGGAATGGCAGAAGACAGGGAAGAAATAGGCCAAGGATTGTCTAAACGCCGGGTTCTCCCGAGTACGTGGGTGGAAGAAAGAAACAATGAGGGACTGCAAGAGGGTCTCCACAGCGGTCTCGTTGTACTCCCGTATGGTCTGTGGGATGTTTGCTCCAGACGGCGTCAAAGTATTTGTGAGTAACAACTTTGAAAGGCCGTTGGCGGCAGCGGCCTGGACGCTGTTCGGAGAGCTAGCCTTCAGAGCTCTTGCAAAGACCTTGAGCAATGGCTTCTGGAATGCTGGCGGGGAAATGGTTGCCCCGTCAGACTGTGTGACAGGAGCGAGTAGCGAGGGGTGCGTCGTTATCATGTCACACAAGATGTGCAAGGCAGTGACCTGCAGGGCTTCGTGGCCTTTGCTATAACAGTGGATGAAGAGCGTCATATTCTCTTCGGCGAGAGTCTGGGAATGGGGACATAAAGAGTCAGCACTTTTCTGGGGAATATCGATTGATGTTTAGTAAACTCACCTTGTCCAATAAGCAGCAGAGACCAAGGCACTCTAGACCTCTTTCACGGATCGGAGCCTCGTGGCTTCGAACCGCTGGCACGACCAAATTGTTGAGCATAGTAACCAGGTTCATGTTCTGTTGCAGATTGCCTTCAACGTTTTGCAACATACATTGGGCAATATGCAGACATTTCATGTTGACCACAATCTCGCGCAGAACTTTGGCCTTTGCCTCTTCCTTATTGAAGGGTACTTCAGCTTCGCTGTCTCCCGGGGTCTCGGACCGATGGCGGCTGGAGGTGGCATCGCTAATTTCAGACTTGGCCGAAACAAAACTATCTTCGGTCACAATGGTGTCGTGGACTTCGGCAATCGCTTCGAGAACGACACTGCAGAATTCGTTCTCAGCCGCAGCAGCTGGTCCGCACACACATCTCAGCGTCTCGACGGTGAGCTTGGTACATTCTTCAGGTAGCTCTGGCACGGCTAGCGACTCGCGAAGGAGGGAGAACATTTTCCGGCGGCCGACCTCGTCACTATAGTCCAGTGTGATGGCGATATGTAATAGTTGTTCGACGATAAATTCATTCTCAATCGTGTCGTCGTCTGTATCCTTGGCCATTTTCTTCCTTTGTAGGAGCTCGGTCATGTATTTCTTCAAGAAATGTGCGAATGCTGTCACCTCAGGTATTTTCTCGTCGGCCAGACTATCGAACTTTCCTTCATTCTCAACACGGCAGAAGTCGTTGAAGGATCGTAGAAGAAAGGCCGACTCGGCAGTCAATGATTCCCAGTACGGCTCATCAAAAACAACCGCCTCGCGATAGTCGGGGCGGCCCTCCCAGAAGCTGCGCATGGCCTCGTGGGCTATTCCGGAATCTATCCCAGAGCTGACGACATCAATTCTTTCCAACAACTCCAGCAGTGCCGGGATGTTTGGGGCAGAACGCTGGACGGAAGCACCATTTTCGGAATCGTTCTGTGTGCCAGCGCAGTCTTCAACCCAGCGATCATAGAACAACTTTCCTGTGGCCTTTCGAACACTTTCATCTCGGTCTCGAAGGCCCCAGCGAAGCAGTTTTTCTCTCATGGAAAGTGACAAATGGCGGAAGTCACCCAGGGTGGGAAGTAAGCGGGAGTATAAGGCTCGTCGGGTAGTTGCTTCGAGATCTCGCGCACGTTCGAGCAGATAAGGGAGAGTCGCGGGCACTAGAGGCAGATTGAGCAACAATGTCTTTCGCACTTCAGCACTTGTGTCATTCTGCATGATGTCAATGAGCTTTTCCAGGACGGCTTTGGAGCTATCGTCGTTGTCATCGTCGTCTTCTTCCTCGTTGCCTGCCAAGCGCCCAAGCCCCAGCACAGCTTGTACCCTCACTGAGGGCTCCTTGTCTCGAATCCGTTTCAATAGTCCCTGTCGAATGGTATGGTAGAGATCATCATCGATGGTTTCGAGAGAATGGACAATGTGAGTGACAATCTGTGTCGCGCGAAAGCGCACGATCTTCTCCTTTGCCGATAACAACGGCACAACAACGCTGATCAGATGAGTCGCCAGTCGGGCAGTAGGGGTCTCGACGATATTTTGCATGTCATCCTCGTCATTTGCGGAGGCGAAGATTTCGGTATCTTTCTCAGTCGCGTGAGATAGGAAAGTTCCAACAAACCGCAGAATTCGATCGCCAACAGGCTCGGTTTTCTTTATCGGCATTATGCGCAGCAAACAGCGACCAACTTCTCCGTTGAACTCCTTCTCTGGAATGGTTTCTTCGCTCGGCAGTAAAAGTTCCTCCTGGACCTCAGGACCCTTGCCATCCTTCTTCGTCTTCTTCGGAGAAATTCCACAGCAGTTCTCCTGCAGCTTCCTTAATCGCACCACGAGCTTTCGGTGACCGGTCGTTGAACGCTGAGCATCAGCAAAAATCAAACAAACATCGCGGCGTAAGTTAGGCGATGTTTCTGGCGGAGCAGGTTCCTCTGGGATGACAAAGGACGGGGTCGCAGAAGTGGCGCGACCTCCTGACGCTGAAGGTTGAGCCGACGACCTGCGTGTCGGCGCAGCGCTCGAACGGGCGGAAACTCGACCAGGCATTTCTGGTTATAGTGCAATTCTGTCAAATGTGCCGGTGGAGGATGGACTTTCGAAAAGGATGTGAATCATCTCAAAGTAGTCATTTGCATCTCATTTATTGCTGTAGTATCAGTTGTGTGACTGGATGCGAATCGTGGTCAAGATGGATGTCCTCTTTCAGCAGCGCGGAGGGGACCACTCTCAACGCAGATCGCTGTCACGGGGGCCCGAAGGATAAACAAACAGCCCAAACGGGAAGCACTAAGATAAGGGCTAGGGCTCTGGCACGTGGTTTATCGCATCTGCTACTTCTACAAACATCAATCTACCTGAATGACCATAGCCACGGAACAAACTGCTTTGCTTGGGATTCTCATATCAGCCGTATTATAAGTCTAATGTGGTATTGCGAAGATCACTCGAACAGAAGAGGCAATGGCTGGCTCCACAAGCTCAACTACTCGTTACAAACCTCATCACGCCATAGTTCACGTGATTGAAGGATGACTAATGCCGATCCTCGGCATTGGAGAATATGGGGATCTTATTCTCGAGAGTCATTTCGTATTTCTTCGGTGTGCACACGTTGACGGGTGTTCTGGAGTACCTGCGGTCTATTGGAAAGCATGTTCCGACAAAGTGTACGCCGGTTTGGCACGACTGCTCTCCGCGCCGTGGAGGCATCGACCGCTTATCATGAGCGGGTATCCAGAGCTCAGGGCGTTGTGAACGGTTTGACGGAAGGTAAGATACCGCAATGGACATCTCACGTTGGTAGAGCAATTTCAGCATGCTAATCAGTTTGTTCCTGCAGCTATTGGGAACACCCCTCTCATCCGGCTGAAGCGGCTTTCTGAGGAAACCGGGCGCAATATCTTCGGCAAAGCCGAGTTCCAGAACCCCGGTGGCAGCGTCAAGGACCGTGCGGCGCTATTCGTTGTCAAGGATGCAGAAGAGAAGGGTCTTTTGAAACCAGGCGGTACTGTCGTTGAGGGAACAGCTGGCAACACCGGTATTGGTTTGGCGCATGTGTGCCGATCCAAAGGCTACAAGCTTGTCATCTACATGCCCAACACTCAGTCGCAGGGTAAGATCGACCTGCTGCGTCTCCTGGGTGCCGAGGTCTATCCTGTGCCCGCTGTTGCATTCGACAATCCGCAAAACTACAACCACCAGGCGCGCAGACATGCCGAGTCGCTGGAAAATGCCGTATGGACGAACCAGTTCGACAACACGGCCAACCGCCAGGCCCACATTGAGACCACTGGACCGGAGATCTGGACCCAAACTGATGGAAAGGTCGATGCCTTCACGTGCGCTACTGGAACAGGAGGCACTCTGGCTGGTATCACGCGATACCTCAAGACGGCCAGCGATGGCCGCGTAAAGTGCTTCCTTGCCGATCCTCCGGGCAGTGTTCTCCACAGCTACATCCAGAGCGGTGGAAACCTGATCGAGCGCAGTGGAAGCAGTATCACAGAGGGCATCGGTCAGGGTCGTGTCACCGACAACCTGCAACCCGACATCGATCTGCTCGACGGATCGCTCACCATCAGCGACGAAAAGTC
The DNA here is from genome assembly GCA_011319215.2 of Scortechinia acanthostroma. Lineage (NCBI taxonomy): Eukaryota > Fungi > Ascomycota > Sordariomycetes > Coronophorales > Scortechiniaceae > Scortechinia > Scortechinia acanthostroma. The sequence goes on from JAABUG020017762.1 coordinate 48,995, forward strand.
CATTGAGATGGTCTACCGCTGTCTTGACGAGGAGGGCCTCTACCTGGGCGCTAGCTCCGCGCTCAACGTTGTCGCCGCCAAGGAGGTCGCCGAGCAGCTCCCCAAGGGTAGCAACGTGGTGACCATTCTGTGCGATGGTGCCTACCGGTATGCTGACCGGCTTTTCTCCAACACCTGGCTTCAGAGCAAGGGTCTCAGGAGCTCGATTCCCAAGCACCTGGAGAAATACGTTGTGTTGCCATGAGCTGTTGTATATTAGACCAGTGCAATATAACTTACGATTTACGGACCAGTGGTCTTATGCATCTCTGTCATCATTTGTCCAGCCGAATGAACAGTCTACCTTAAGCCCTTGCTAAATGATTGTTAGATTCCTCGCTCGTCCGTACCCATTATACCCAACACCCCTCAGGTTCCACTGCGAATGTTCTACTTGTACATTCCCACCAGCATCAAAAGCTCGGCTCAAAATTTCTCTCGCTGTCCCTCTTTCAGGACACACAGCTGCAGTCCACAACACCCAGCACCATCGCCTATTACCCTGCCCCGACTCCTCAATTTTGGCATCTATCCACGTCCTCCCTCCATTTATTGAAATCTGCACACGAGTAACTGGTCCATCCGCACCATGCGGAACAGCATACCCCTTCACCTCCATAATCCCAGAACTAGACAAAACAACCGTCTCATTATGTTCCGGGACCGCCACGACGGAGTTGATAGGCATATCGAACATGGGGGGCGTCTGCGCCCAAAACGGCCGCGCGGACTCTTGATCGACCGCAGCTGGCGGTAGGATCTTGTAATCATGCTGCTGGTAGAAATTAGGCGACTCATGGTCCGAGACCGTGATGCGGTCTAGCCACTTGACCCACCTGGCGCCCACAATGCCAGGCAGGATAACACGCACCGGATACCCATGGTTCACGGGGAGAGGAGCGTCATTCATCTGCATTCTCAGCCGTCCACGTTCTCAACCTTCAAGGAGAAGTCTAGCCCACCTCCAAAGCAAGAATCGCATCGCCGTCCTCCCTCAAACACCTCTCCAGCGGCACACTGGCCCCAAACCACTCATCCTCCTGACATTTCACCTGGTAGCACGAAAACTGCACATGCAGACCGTTTCGACTCGACGGTACCCCAGCGCGAAGCAACACATCCCGTAATCTCGGCCCCTTCCATTTACAATTCATCACCGCCGCATCCCCCCAATCAATCCCCTGCACTTCCTTCAGCATGGTGCGCATCGTGTGCCGGCGGTTGCCCGCGCATTCCAGCGCGCAGATGACTTCATGCTGGGGAAATTCGGATCCGCTTGCGAGGTCCTGCACAGATAGGGTGAGAGGGTCTGCGACGAGCCCGTCGACGTGTACTGTATGCGACTCTGCGCGGAGATGCGGGACGGGGCCGTGGTTTCGATCGTAGGCGATATCGGCTGGTGTTAGGAAGCTGTACTGCTTTAGCACCTCTCTATTGTATTACGGTAACAGTCGAGGATGGAAGACGCATACCTCTGGACAAGTTCCTTGACGGGTGGCTCCCGGTTCAGAGGCTTGTCCACGGAATACTCGATTTGCTACGGAGTAGATTGAGTTAGAGACTGGTTGTATCTCTTGTCGCGCTTCAGACTTACCGTACAGGTCATCTTCTACGGCTGTGGCAGGCGGAGTTTACATTGTCGACTCGATGTGTTTGCGGGTGTTATGATTATATATAGTGTTGCCTCCTACGTCATGGATGAGGCCAAAGTGCATCTCGTGGCCCGTGGGGCAAAGAATGTCCTGCTGTTTACAGGATAACTTTTTCTTATACAGTCCCAGATCAGAGCTGATATTTATTTGCTTCTTTACTTAACAGTTGCCATCACTTCTGCAGGAGGTCGACAATGTAGCGGAGTAGATTTCCTATGTATTATGCCTGTATCCACACCCTCTAATAACCATATCACTTCAGGTATTGTACACTTGAGTTGCGAGTCGCACCGATACCGTACAAGTCAGCGCTGCCTCAAGATCTAGCATGTGCACAAAAGTGCAGAAGCGGAGTATATGCACGCGCGACAAAGCACCCCAAACCAAAATCAGCCCGAACGCCTGCGATGCTCCCATATCTATCCCAGTGAATCACAATGACAACACAACCGAACGCCGCGCCAATGTTTATACACGTTTCGCAAAACAAACCATCTGTTCAAAAAAAGAGTAGCGACACCGCATACCGTAGCTAGCGAAGGCGAAGCCGGCTACTCCTCCGACGGCATCCTCATATACGCATCAATCGCCGCACTGAACGCCGCAAACCCAACACACCCAGCAGCCGCAGCCTGCGGACCCGCCTTGGACCCAAGGATCCCGCCCGTGATACAACCAGCCGCAACGCTATTCGTGAGATCGTTCTTCGCGCGCAAGCCCTCAATGCAGCACTCGGTGCCAGCGTAGAGTGCACCGACAATCCCAAAGTTCTTCGCCGAGGACCAGGAGCGGGCGCCCATGTCTTTGAATCCGCGGCGGAGTTGTTCGCGCCAGGGGAGGTCGGAGATGGCGGCTCCTTGGGGGGTGAAGGCGGAGTCGTAGGACATCTATCATTATTCATTTCATATCAACACCTGTCTCTGTCTCTGTCTCTGTTTTCTGTTTTCTGTATTCGGGTTGGGGGATTGGGTTCACATACACTAGCCATGAACAAGCCGAACGCACCGCCCAGCGCAAATCCCATTGTACCGGAGATGGCGGTCTTGACGGGACAGGATTCCATGGCGGCGTGCATCTAGTCTTATGTTAGTATGTACGCCGGTAGATTTGATGTCTGTGATGTCTGCGACGAACCGCCTTGACCATTGCTTGCTCCTGGTCACTCATGCCCTGCATGCTGTTTGCTCCTCCCATACCACCGATGGGCGGAGTCATTCCTGGAAAGCTCATGTCGGAGGTGGGGATTCTCTCGGCGTAGAAGCTCCGAGTGCTGCAATAAGCGCAGAAGTCCTGCTAGTAGATCCTCGTAGAAAGAAACTGATCAAGCCGCTAAATGAAATGAAGTCGCTGGATTTAAGATATCACCCTCGGACTTTTGCGGAGATGGCGAAAACAAATTTAGTTTACGGCGGGACAAAGCGGCCAAAAGCGCAGTGCATCACATGACATCTGGACTATATTCGGCTTCCATAGAGAGGTATCTCTTTATTGTTGAGATGTTTATTGAGCTTGAGAAATTCGGGTTACTTAATCTAATTTCAAATTGTATAAATATAAGGACAACCTATGTATACATAATACCGTCAACATAATCCGTGGTCGGAATAGGGCTTCATCAACATGTTTGCAACCAGGAAGAGAAGAAAAGAAGTCATAAATGGCAAATCCACAAAGGGTGAAGAAAACGCTGTGGTCGTAAGGGTATTCGAACGATAATCGTGCCCTGCGTTACTTTATACTTGGTCCATGCAGGATCCAGCCAGGTAGAGCGCATGTCCATATATCTTTGTATTTACAATGTAGCCTGAAGCGAAAAGAAAATGTATCAGGTCAAGGGTGGGACAACCCACGGACGGGTTAGTCTTTCTTATCGTCCTTAGCCGGGGAGCTCGATTGGTTCTTTCTGTCAGGCGAGGGTGAAAGACTGCGCTCCCATTCGGCCATTAAGTTGGATGCCGTCCGGGTGAGCTTCGAGGGAGCGAATTTGGTGATTGCAGGCCAGGGAATGCCGTCAGATACGCTGGGATCGGGGACGAAGTCATCCTGCGTGGCGCGCCAGTCTCCAAAGCTAATCAAGTCAGCGCATATCAATCAGGTCAGACAGCGAGATTTAAGCCTGGTGCAGTCAAATAGCATACCTGCCGCTTGTACGAGGGCTACTGTTCTGTGTCATCGGAGACTGGTCGTGCTTGGACTCCAGCGTGGAGCGGCTCGACGAAGGGGTGTGCGTCTTCTTGGGCTGGGGAGTATTATCCCAGTCATCCCAGTTCTCTTCAAGGTCGAGATTGTTGGAGGTTTCTTGTTCGGTCGCCCCGCGTGGGGTATTTGAGGCTCCGCGAGCTTTCGTGGACTTCTGCCCAGCTGTATCAATGCCGAATTCACTCCAGAACGACACGTCTATGTCCGCCGATTTAGTGTCTTTACCAGATAATTGTGTCCCTGCCGCCTTGCCCCGCGAGGACGACGGTGACCGCGATGATTTGCCTCCATTCACCGACAATCGGTCTCTGCTTCGGGACGCGGCGCTGGAATCTCGTTTCCGCGCGGGGGGCACTCCTCTCGACTGAGTCGCATTGATTCCCTCTTCGCCCACGGTAGCTTGTCGAATGTCCTCCAGGAACGTCCACAAGCCTTCTTTCAGATCTGAAGCCATCTGCTTGCCGGTACGCACCAGTGCCTCCCGAGACGGGGGCGGCATGGTTCTCCGCCACTGAGAGATCATATCCTCTGTAGACCGATCGCTGATCTCGGTCGTCGCAGCGCGTTCAACAGAGGGCAAGGTCGCCGACCGCGGCGTCCTGGTCGCACGGTTGCCGTCCGCCTCGGTACCAAACTGATGGTTGACACCTGGACCATTAACGGGCGACAGCAGCGACAACGCCCGCGTATGAGACCCCTGGAACACTCGCCGTCCATTCGCAGATATCGCGGTGCCGCCATTTACAGTCGCTCGTAGGCTGTGGCGCCGGTCGAGATCGCGGCTGAGTCGAGCTTGCACGGCCGAAGAGCCATCCGCTGTGCCTGCACTGCGTTCTCTCCCATGCTGGCTCGATTCGTCGTGGGTCGCGCGGTCAGGAGACCGCAGAGGGAGCAACGGCTCAGCTCGGTGATTGATCTCCGTGCGTTTCTTCGTCTTCTCCGAGGACGCCCATTGTTTCTTCAAAGTATCCAGCTCCGCCTCCGCCCGCTGCAGCTCCTCGCGGAGTTCTAACACCTTCCGTTCCTGTGACGCAATGGCGGTCAGAAGGCTAGAGCCATCGTCCTGATCATCGAACACCACCGGAGTTCCGGCGGCAGGCAGAGGAGATGGACGAGTCGACGAGTATGTGACAGGTGTCATAGATTCAGGGGAAGTGACGCTTGGATCGGATTCAAGACCCGGAACAACGTTGATAGGAAAGTTGAGGGTTAGCCGTTTTGCGTGTCGAGCAGCACCGTTCGGTCTGGGGGGAATAGATGATCGCTTCTGCTGAAGTTCTTGACGACGTTGTACCACAGGTAAAGCCTCCGCACTGGCAGCTGGCTGACTTTGGAACGACGGCGACATTGTTTGGGACGCTTCCGGCGCAGGTTCCGCGTCGCCCGTTCCCGGGGAGCTCCCCATCTTCGGGGCAGAATAAAGCGTAGAACGTAACTTGTGCTTAAGGGAGTGAATCGATCATGACAAAATGAGTGCCAGAATTGGCCAGCCAAATAATAGCGATGGACTGATGAATTGGGAAGCAAAGAGATGAAGCGACGAAGGGGGGAAGGAAGAAAGACTCGAAGAAATTATGCAGAGAGGTCTGGCCATACAACATCACCGAAGAGAAATGAGGACAGTCTTGTCTCCCCTATCTAAACAAAGCCACTCCACCTTAATTTAACAGTCTAATTGACTAAAACCAACAGACCGCCTGGCCCAGAATTCCCCGTAGTCTAGTCTTTAGCCTGACGAGTGACGACTCAGGAGGACGTGAAGAAAGCGGCGGGTCTCCCAATGAGCATCCTTTCCGCCTCCAGCTGACGCCGCGTTTCATCCATTCAGGGGCACGATTGCCTCGGGTCTGGTGGCTCCAATTGGCAGTTTCTTATGTTAATTTAGTGTCATAATCAAGTCTCGCAGCAATACAGAATAGGATGTTTATCAGGCAGCCTCATTGCGGCTTGATGTTGATGAATACTGCACTATGCACGGTATGCACCGAGCAAACTTGCCACTGAGATAGAACTGGAGAGTCTAGAAGATCGCAGACATACTATGAAGAAGTAACCGATAGTCAGGACGATGAATACATCAGACTATTATTATTTTCTCAGAAGAGTCGCCATATCCACGCCTCAATAAACACAAATACAGGAATGAATCACAGTAGGTACATTGAATGACCAAGAACACATATATCACAGAGAGAAACAGAAGTGAAATGCTGCAACACAGAACACTCAAAGGACCCAGGGTCTATGATGAAACAGACGTAGAGGTAATCACACAACAATGCTGGAAAGGGAATTCCGATAGTCACACACAAACAGTTAAAGATTCACCAGAAAGTAGTCAAAAATGGGAACACCGGTACCAATCCTTATGCAAACCAAAAGAAGAGAGATCTCCCACTGCAGCAATCGAAAGAGACCACTCTCGAAGTGGGTATCATGACCAGCAGTTCAACCCGTCAGAGAAATGAACACACCAAATGAAGAAACGAACGCCTAGGGAGACATTGAGAACAACGGATGTCTGTCAAAGAAATTGAAAAATAGCGAACCAGCAGACCGGTAGAGAAAAGATCATATATCGAAGCCTGTGACGCCCCAGAACCTTTTATACAGCGAAAGGAAAGTGCTCAAGCAAGGTCTGCCAAAGAGTAGATGAAATTAGATTCCAGGCCAGCGATTACGAAGGCCGTCGGACCAACGCTGATAAAGAACATCCGACAATTGCTTGGTGTGTTCCATTCCCGGAACCTGCTGACCGGGAAGGTTAGACAGCTGCGCCGGCTGCCAATTGGGGTCTGGAACTGCTGAAGACTGACGGCGACGGTGGCTCTTCAGATGTGGATTATTTTGTGCTAAAATGAGCCGTGGTCTCTGTGGGGATTCGGGTTGTGGTCCTTGTGGAGCTTGCGGGACGAGACTTGCGAGTTTCGAATCACTGAAAGGAGACGCAAGTCAGTCACTGTTACGCTAGTGATGGACAATCGAATCTGTAATCACTGACCTCTGAAGTTTCTCATTCACAGATCTGAGAATATGGTATAGGCCTTCGGGGTCGACCATCTCCAGGTCGCTCCAGGCCTCTGCCAGTCGTGAGATGGCTTCTCTTTTTTCCTGGTCTGCAGTAGTGCCAAGGACCTCCTGGCAAGCAAGGCCGACAGCCTTGCTATAAGCTCGACGCCCTAGCTGAGCCTCCTTGCTGTTCGAATCCGAACACAGTGTCGTGGGACTTGTGTTCTCATCGACAGCGATCTGGTACTGGTTTGTCTTGGAGGGGTCGGCCGCGATCTTATCCATCTTATCCGACAGCCGACGGAACTGACGAACTGTTGACGGGCTGTTGCCAAAAGTCATGTCGACGCCCAGGGGCTGCTTCACGCCACTTGACCGTCGCTTTGCCCGTCGCACAGAGGGGCTCCGGTCAGCCGCTGGAGTTCGCCGCACGGTCGAGTTTGTGGCATGCTTGGGCGGGACAGGCGGACTGGACATGTGCAGATTGTCCATCAACTCTGAGGCTTCGTCGTACAAACGGTCTCGTGTATCTCGATCAGATGCTAGGTCGTGCGAATCCTCTGGTATCGACGTGGGAGGTGCCTTGACAGTGTCGAAGACCCATCCGTCGTCGTCCTCAAGCCGTGTGATAGTATTACTGCGTGACTATGATTAGCGATGTGACGGCTCAAAACCCGTGATGAGCACTCACAGAGACTCCGCATAGTATTTGACGTTCTGCCTCACGCCTTTGCCGGCATCCCAATCTTGCTTCCGTTGGATGAGTTCCTGCAACGCCTCGGTCTTCCCTGCATTGCGAATGAATTTGTGTCTCAAAAGCTCCTTCGCGCTGGGCCTCCGCTCCGGGTCCTTCGTCAAGCATTGCGCTATAAAGTCCTTGAAAGCGCTGCTATATTCGTTTCCTTCTAACCGAGGGGCCGGCTCCTTCGGAATGAGGAAGAGGACCTTCATAGGGTGCGTACTCGCATGGGGCGGCTCTCCGTTGATCATCTCGATTGCGGTAATCCCCAGTGACCAAATATCCGCTTTATAATCGTATCCAGCTTGTTGAATTACTTCAGGGGCCATCCAGAAGGGGGTTCCGACAAAAGTATTGCGTTGCGATTTGATGTTGGTAAGCTGCGCCGCAACGCCGAAGTCGGCCAACTTGACCTTTCCCGTGTGAGAGAGAAGCACATTGGCAGCTTTGATGTCGCGGTGGATTTTGCCTTCGCTATGTAGGTATTCCATGCCTTGTAGCAGCTGTTGGCAGATAATAGCAACATGCGCTTCGCTGAAGACACCGGGTTTCAGCTAGGTAACAGTTAGCGATCACAAGTTCCGATGACGCAGTCGACCAATTGATATCTACCAAGTCGAGACACGATCCTCCACCCAGGTATTCCATGACAATCCAGAGCTTGTGTCCCCGAAGAAAACTGGCCTTGTACTGCGTCACATAGGGGCTCGCGCATGTGGCCAGTACTGAGATTTCTTGCTGTATTTCTTGAATATCATCTTCGCTCGATTCGAGGTCGATCTAGAACCATTTCCAGACGGTCAATTGAGAAGCGACACCAAATCATAAACTCGTGACGGCGTACATGTTTAATTGCAACAATCTCTCCCGTAGATTTTTCGATCGCTTTGTACACAGTCCCAAAGCTTCCACCTGCCAACCGAATTCCCTCGTCAGTAAAAAGCCAATTGCAATTTTTATTGACGCGTGGTAGCCACTTACTTCCCAGCTCCTCCATCATCTGATACCGACTGGCCATATCTCCCTCCATGGTTGCGTGAGCTGCTCCCTGCTACCCGAGTCGTAGCTCAGGGGGGCCGGATCCGAGGCTGATACTCCGTATGCAAAATACAACAAAGGGCGGACACACAAGGCGCAACTCGTACAGCCTCAACCAGCAATTCCTGCCCCGGCAAGATAGGATGGCTGATCTGGACAAGTCGAGCTCACTCAACCCCAGGGATAGAAGGGGAAGCAAGTACTGTATCTATCTATCACTTTTCCATGGTTTGCGGGAAGAACAACAGCGGTACCTTAGCGGCCGTAACGCTGGGCAACCACGGTGCCCAGCCGCGCCTAAGGCAGCAAAGTGGAGCTTGGCCGCTTACGGAAGTTCCCCACTGGTACCTGAGGGGTACCTTACGTACCTACCTTAAGGCTGTAAGGTACAAAGATCTACATTGATAGTTCATGGTGTTTTCGAGTCCTTGATATTCTAGAAGACATGATATCAGACGAGATTTGGGGTAATAAAACTTTATCTAATTTTCAATAGTTTTGACCCGCTAGAACAATTGCCGCCATGCAAGCGCTAGATGTCTAAATGTATTTGTAAGGGTTCATGATTCCATTCTAGAAGATTTATTAGCAACTCCGAAAGTCGTGTTGAAAAGAGCTAGACTTACCGGATCGTACAAGGCCTTCAGCTGCTTCATCAACTTGAGCATGGTATCATTCTGGCTGTACCCGATGAATTCCTTCTTGGCAAGACCCAGCCCATGCTCAGCGCTGATGCTGCCGTTGCGCTTCTGGATCCACTCATATACCCAAGGCTCAATGGCTTTCTCAACCTCCTTGTTGTACTGCCTAACAGAAATGTTCAAGTGCAGGTTTGAGTCACCCATATGGCCATATCCAACGACGGCTCGGACCGGGAACGAGTCATCATCGCCCACGAATCCCATCTTCGTCAAGCGCTCACGGCAGTCTTCCACGAGCTGGTATAACTCAGGCAGGGGAATAGAGACATCATACTTGTAAGTGCCACCAAGGTGGCTCAGAGCTTCCGTAATGCCCTCCCGCCAACGCCAGATAGACTGGAATTGTGTCTCGTCTTGGGCTAGAACACCGTCGCCGACAATTCCCTCACCCATGATATGCTCCAAGAAGCCTTCCAGTTTCTCCATATCATGCTCTGCATTGGAGCCACTGGTCTCGACTAGGCAGTAGAAAGGGTACTCCCCTTCCAGCGGGTACTTTGAGCCAGTCGCCTCGTGGACGAGTTTCTGAGTGCGTCCGTCCATCAACTCAAAGGCGGACAAGATCTCGGAAAGGTGACTCTTTGCCTCCTTGTAAGCCTGGCGAACCTGGTCATAGCTTTCGAGACCGAAATAGGCCACATTGACCGCCTTGGCCCGAGCAGGGCACAAGATGGCGACGCCGGTGATGATGCCGATAGTACCTTCAGAGCCGATGAACAACTGCTTCAGATCATAGCCTGTGTTGTTCTTTCTCAAGGTGGAGAGGGAGTCGACGATAGTACCATCTGCCAGGACGGCTTCAAGACCAAGCACGTTGCCGTGAAGACTGCCGTAACGCAGTAGACGCAATCCTCCCGCGTTGGTCGCGACGTTTCCTCCAATGTGGCACGAACCCTTCGCACCCAAATCCAAGGGGAACAAGTGGTCGCGTTCGGCGAGATACTGATCGGCTACCTCGAGGATGACACCGGCATCGGCGACCAGCACACCAGAGGCTTCATCGAAAGAGCGGATCTTGTTCATGCGTGAAGTATTGATGACGATCTCGTCGAACACAGGCACGGAACCTCCCACCAATCCGGTATTACCTCCCTGAGGAACAACAGCCAGCTTCTTCTCATTGCAGTATTTCAAGATCTGGCTAACCTCCTCCTTGTTTTGTGGCTTGAGGACTAGCTTCGTGCGGCCGCGGTACTTGCGCATCCAGTCGGCGTTGAACGGTTCGAGATCGTCCGTAGCGTCTGTTGTCACTCCATCAATCACAGCCGACTGAGCGCCAAGCAGCTCCTTGAAGTACTTCACATCCTGTTCCGTGATCTCGGCGAAATTGGGATTGCGCTTGAGTTCGGGATAGGCATTGGTGGTGTACTTGATTTCTCTTGTCGCATTGCCTCCGACAACGGAGCTGACACTGAAAGATCTTGCGGCCGCCGCAGAAGGACTGTTGGCGATGACGGGGCGCACCCAACAGCGAGGCTTGGGTACACGAGCCCGTCGGAGGGCAGCAGAAAGATTTCTGGCACTCGACATTCTCTGAGGACCGACAATGGGAGATTAGAAAAGATGCCCAGTCGGCGAGCACTGGCTATCCAAAATGCTCACCGTTGGCGTACTGCCTACATCATGCCGAAGGCGGTGACGATCGGAGACTTATCCGCCCTGACGCATGAACGGGATAACACACATCGTTTTTACAGGTTTTCATCTTTCCCAAAGGCTCAAAAGTCAAGAGTCGCAAGTAACGAGCCCACAGGAACCAGCCATACAGGCAATTGACACCACCTGGAGAAGATCAACTTGGCATGGCGATTGCAAGATACCTCACTGGTTTACGGCCAGGTACTATCAAGCTTCTTAGGGCAATGTCGAGCAGATGTAGGCACCGTAGAGCATTGACCTTTTGTTATAGAGCGGCGGCAGAAGGAAGGTTCTATTAGCTATCAAGGTTGAGGCCGAGCTATCCTTTGCTAATGAGCTGAATGACTTCAGTCCTATACGATTGGACCATACCAGGGCATGAGCTTGGGATGAATTGCTGGTCAATGCTTGCGATTGCCGTAGGACAACCATGTGCTTCGGGATACGCAGGATTTTTGCTATTCATCTTATAGATCATGTAACTCTTATCATCAACTTGAGGAACAATTCGTCATTCTTCCGGGGTTGATCTTTCTGCGTGTCTTCTGGAACAGGACATTATGAGGTTCGTTACGTCATGTGGATAAACACAGCAGACCGGTAACGGTAGAGGGGCAGCTCCGGATTGCTATTTCAATAAGCCTGCAGCACCCAACTTGAATCACTGAACCAACAGACCAAGAGCGCAACAAAATGTCGACTACTGTCTTGATTACTGGAGCTACCGGCTTGCTGGGCCGTCAGGTTTTCAACACATTCAAGCATTCTGGGTGCTTTGTTGTCGGCCAAGGCTACTCGAGAGCTACCCCGCCCACGATTCTCAAGGCAGATCTGGAGAAACCGGAGGATATCAAGATGTTGTTGGATGAAGCAAAGTCGGTCGCCCTTGAGTTTTCATTGATGTTCTTTTTTACTACTTATCGGCAATGCTCCGATGTGTTGAATCTTGAGCTGAGGACTGATCTTGCAAACCAGACCTCAGATTGTTATCCATTGTATGCGACGAGACTGAAATACACCCAATGCTCTGCAATTGACACTGACACTCTGCTTTAGGCGCTGCGAACCGGTCGCCGGACCTGTGTGATAAGAACCCCGAGCAAGCTCGTCGGGTCAATGTCGATGCCACCCGTACCCTCGCAGAAGAGAGCTCTGCTCGAAAAGCGTTGCTGATCTACATCTCGACTGATTATGTCTTCTCCGGGAAGGAGGGTGAGGCTCCTTACGAGATCGATGCAGAGCCCGCCCCGACGAATTACTACGGCCAGCTTAAGCGAGACGGCGAAATCGCGGTACTAGAAGCCACGAAGGAGAACGGGTTAGGGGTTGTTCTCCGTGTGCCAGTGCTGTATGGTACTGCTCAGAATAACTCCGAGAGTGCCGTGAACACCTTGATCGATGCGGTCTGGAAGGCCCAGGATGAGAACGCTGGTGTGAAGATGGACGACTGGGCGCAGCGCTATCCGACAAACACCGAGGATGTAGCTCGTGTGTGTCGTGACATTGTCATCAAATATCTCAAAGAACGGTCACGGATCCATGAACTCCCCAAGATTCTACATTTCTCGTCTGAAGATCGGATGACCAAGTACGAAATTTGCGAGAAACTTGCGGAGGTACTGGGTCTTTCCCTGGTAGGGATGATCAGGAACAAGCAGGGAAATGATCCAAACGCATCTGTACAGAGGCCTTATGATACTCATCTCTCAACCAAGGCGCTAAAGGATTTGGGCATTGATGTTCAGACCACTGACTTTGTCGCATGGTGGTAAGTCCTGCTACGTTTGGACTCCCAGATCTTGGCTAGAACTGACTCGGAAATAGGCGGAAGCATCTGGGAGCATACAGGAAATGATTGATTTGCTGTGAAGGGTCTGTGTCCTCTTTGACCCGAGGACCAGGAGACATGAGGCACTCCCATGATTGATATGAGATGATTAAAAAAGCATTCTTCCTAGAAATAAATACTACTATATCGTAACGAAGTAATGATGGACATCCTCGCAAGGCACAGTAGATCTCCACCCTATGCAAAGCCGGAGGCCCGGAAGCAGGGGCAGAATGACTGATGCAGGAACCAGGGGCTGTACGACATGGAGTCGAACGAACAGCCAGAGACTCGAACCGACCTCTGATTTCAAATTTAGGAAGAGATCCAATTCGATTATATTGAGCGACCTGAAATAGCATGATGTGTCATCAGTCACAATGTCAATCCTCCGATTGTGGGTATGTTGATCCGCATCACATCCTTGATCCCCCCATATGGCCCTATGAGGCTGCGAGTCAGGTACCAGGACGATCACCAATGAGTTTATACTGCGTAGATAGACTTCAAAACAATCAAATTCTTCTTCAATGCTGCCAACGTGGATGACGACAATGATCTCACGCCGATACTAGTGCCTGATTCCTACCAGCTAGAGAGGTAGACGCCATCTTTTCCCTGTATCGGGCCCGGAAATCTTTCCCACTAGAGAGGTACTTGAATCAGGATTTCTTGTATAGTCGTGCCCTCGTGCCTCTCGATGAAAGTATCTACTGGACCTAAAGTCGCAGTAACCCTTCTATACTCTTCTCTCTGTGCCGTCATTGTAAGTGAGTCGCAGCCGAGCGACTGACCACGGTATCTGTATTAAAGTGCAATTTCGCGCTCCCCACTCCTAAGATTAGTTATTCTCCGCTTCTCTAGATTGTTGTCGCCTATCTCCGCAATAATTTTGGGTGTCGGATTCTTGTGCTCTACTCTGTATCTAGACTAGATGGTGATGACAAGATTATTGTCACACTGATTCGATTCGGATTCAAGGCCCCTTGGTCTCTTTCGAGGCTTCTAGGACTCGCGTTGACAGGATCAGTGAATGCGCAGTTGTGAAACGTCTCTACAGCATCCAAGGGGTTTGTTGTGCCGCTGCCAATTTCAGCTCTACCTCATTTCCCCCCTCTTCTCATTTCTCATTTTTTCTTCCCTCGCTTCCTCCCTTCTACATCTTCCCAACCAATTCGATACTATTCTCCTTACTTTCGCGTGGATTCGGAACTCAACCTACGCTTTCAGCGCATCTGATACCATTGAGAACGAATCCGGTTCTGAGCCTGTCCGTTGAGGAGACTAACTGTCCTGGCTACTTGGTCACACGCTCGAATTACAAGTGCGTCGATGCCAAACGATGCGATCAGTACCTACGAGAGGATTCGAGTAAGAAACGTGCCTTGAACAGAGCCCATCGCCATGGCGATGGAAACACAGACCACCAGCATGGAGGCTGGCCACGACCAGGGCTCATTGAAATTCTCCCGCTATCGATCTGTGCGAAGAGCAGCCACGCAGAAGCAGCCCAAGCAGCTCGATACCTCGATTTCTTCTGCCCCCAGCCCCCCGAGCGCCCCTGCGACTGGATCCCACCATGCGACGACATCTACGACTGAAACGAATCCTTCTGTCGGCCGAAGCATGTCCCGATACAGACGCCAACGCGCTCCAACAGCCCCTGCCATGACTGTGCAGCCTGCGCTCCCAGCCCTTCAGACGCATAAAACGCAAATGAACGGCCACAACCCGCTGTGCATTCCCGAGGATCATACCGCTGCAACGAGAGCAGCGCACGTACCCGCGATGGGTCGAAACATGACGGAACCTGCGAAATCCACAAAGAATCCCTTCGGCGATGACGCCGGGGCTAACGAGGACTCGGAAGCGGAGCGCGAGAGGCACAGGTTGGAGGCGATGGCTCGTTTAACAGGGGAAACTACAAAGCCCGCGCCAGTTGTCTCGGATCATCGCAAAGTGACTCCCCGGGTCGCAGACGGCCGGCGCAAGCACGACGATGTGCAGGAAGGGTCCCGGCGGCATCGCAGGTCGGAGGAAATCCCTGAGCCGAAGCGTCGATCTTTCAAGGAGAAAATGAAACTTGCTATACCCAAGGACGAGTCGAGCACAGAGTCATCGGTCGTCAAAGCATCCGAGCCTCCTACAGGAAATCACTTTACTGCTGTTGATGCGCCTGTGTCTGCGGTGAATTCAGGGAAGCGCAGCGTTCTGGTCCAATATGGGAGGATGTCGGCCAAGATGTCCGTCATGCCGTCGACACGGGTTCAAGATCTGCTAGTTACTGCCTCGCAGTGTCTGACAAGTGAGATCGATCCCCTCAAGTTCATCATGATGGAGTCGTTCAGCCAGCTGGGGCTGGAGCGGCCCTTGCGCAGGTACGAGTGTGTGAGGGATATCATGAATTCGTGGGCCTATGATGGAGAGAACGCATTGATTATTGTTCCTGCAACAAGCATTGAGTCGTTGCGACTCCTTGACGCGCAGAATGTACCGAGCGCACCGCCCGTGGATGTAACAGTGCACCTATACTACTCACGACGGCCCCGTAAGTGGGACAAGCGCTTTGTCACCCTTCACTCGGACGGGCAGGTTACTGTTTCCAAGAAGGAACATGGCCAGGACCAGACGAATGCCTGTCATCTTTCAGATTTTGATATCTACTCTCTGAATCCCGATTTTCCGAGGAAAAACGTTCAGGCACCAAAGAAGATCTGTCAGGCCATCAAGAGCCAGCAAAAGTCGAGTATGTTCCTCTCAACAGAGAACTTTGTCCATTTCTTCTCCACCAATGACAGGGCAGTTGCCGAGCGGTGGCATCTAGCAGTCCAGACATGGCGCAGCTGGTATCTCGTTCATAAACGGGGCGCAGGCCAGAGTGAAGATGACGAGGAGGTCAACAGCCTTCACCAGAGGAGGCTCGGCTCTTCTCATTCCAAGTCGAGTCAGCCACCTCAGTTCAAGCCCCTGGTCGATCTGGATTCTGGTGCGGAGCAAGAGCGAGCATCATTACAGCATTCTCCGCTTGAGGAGCAGCTCAGATCAAGCAAGAGCAAAGATCTCTTCTCACGGAAAAGACGCTCTCGCGAACGTGGACCTCCACCATCGTCTTTCCCGAAATCCCTGGCGGAGTCGGACTCGTCGGGCTCAGCAATGCAGCCCACCGACGGCTCCCCATTCTCTTCGTCAGGGCTTCTGGGTCGCACATATACGCAACGTCAACAGGCTATGAAGGAACGAGAAGAGAAGGAAAGGAGGACCAACGAAGAGCCGTTCATTGCTCATGGACTGGTCGGAAATGTGAGCACGCGTCGCGGCCCAGTCAGCCAGCCAGCCAGTCGTTCCAACACGATGACCTCGGCGCATGCTCCGGACATGGGCGCTGTCAAGCGGTCTCTTTCCGTGAACAGGAGCAAACCGCTGGTCGACCTGACTCCGGCATACCAAGAACCTCCACAACATGCCCGCAAGGGGAGAGGCGTCGCCGTCGAACCTGGCCTCCCATTGATCGACGCAGCCACAGGACCGGAGCCCATAGGAGGCATCGCCGCCCCGCCATCGACAACTTGGAGACGTCCACCCGTACCACCGGAACCCGCGTCATCTGCAGAAACGCAGGCCCAGACCCGCAAGCGCTCCAACACCCTTCGTAGCACCAGCAACCAGCGGCACCACCACACCGCGCCCGCGTCCCCAGTCACTCCCATGGACAACGCGCAGCCATCCGAAGGCCCATTTCTCGCTAACAGCCTCCTCGCGCGTGCCGCACAGCTCGCTACCGCGCAAAGCAGCGTCCCAGTCGGCCACGGCGTGGCCACTGGCGATCGGAACGCCTCGAAGCCGATGCTTGATCTAACGCCGGCCAATCCGTTTGCCGAAGGCAGCTTGCTACGGAACCTGTAGCATAGCACCATTAACGATAACGACACAATATTGCTTGCTCCTGTCGATGCGTATTAGCACTCTGGCGTTGGATGCGGCTGGATTTCGGGGGTTTATTTCTTCCTTACAATCGAACTTGCATTTACTTTCTCTTTCTGGCTTCATGTCTTGAATATCTACGCGGAGTCTAGTACACTGTAGATTTGATACCCTGTAGGAGTACTCAATGGATGCAATCCCAATGACAACTTAACAATTCGGAAGTTCATCTTGAGAATGTCCACTGAACACTCACTTCATAGTCAGTCATCAACTACCCAGTCAAGTCTAGACCATCAGGAAGTGAGTATGTATCAGACTTGCACAAAGCGATTGTTTCTATCCAACGCGGTATTGTCACCCAAGGAGTGCAAAGTGTAAAATCCCAACAGTGATGAATAGCACCCCTACTATGCTATCAATCGTAATCATCAAGCTCATACCCAAAGTATGTCCATCATCAACAAAGCCGAAAATATTCCGCGATTTGCATCAAGTCCGTCGCCATACTCTTCTCATCCTCCACCCACTCATCCATAAGCTTAGCCGTCAAATCCTGTGCAAACTCGGGAAACTCCCCGAGAATATGCCTCGGGAAATTAGGATCAAAGTGGCCCCTTTCGCCATGGCTATGCAAGGCATCCAACGTGAAATCGACGACTACATCGCGCAAAAGCTGGTGGTGTATCGAAGTCATTGTATAGACTTCCCTGACGGCACGAGGGTATACGGTTGGAAATGAGGCTTTTCGGAGAATGTCCGCGAATTTCTGCTTGGCTACGTTCCTTAATTCCCTGATAAGAAGGCGATCCGCGAGGAGGAACATGTGTATATGAACGGAGAGCTCGCAGCAGTGCAGACGATCTAGACCGATATTAGGAATGTACCTGCTTCTGCATCAAGTTGGACTGACCGACAAGATCGCCTGGTGGAGTTTGTCCTTCGGCTAAGAACGATGAAGGAAAATCATAATCCAGATAGAATGTATAATCGCTTGTATAGAGGTAATCGAGCAGCAGGAGGACCACCAGCGGGTGGTCAGGGAGCCTGATTCGCCCTGTGCAGGCTTCCTGCAATCTCGGTCAGAACTCAGAAGGCTTGCTTGCTAGCGACAAGGAAGCAACTCGGTAACCAACGGAGAAATGCGAGTCGAACACTTTGGCGAAAAAGTCGGACTGCGAGCAGATGATCGCTTTATGGGCTGGAAAGATGTGTTCGCCGCAGAGAATCAGGAAGTCGCTGTACTTGGGGTTCGCCCTTAGCCTGTTCGGACAGATTTCTTAGTAGATCTGTAGCATTGTGGCCTCTAGGAACTCACGTTGCGATGGAGAATGGCATGTCGTTTCTGCGATTGGTTTCTGCAGCGACTTCTACCTCTGATGGATCCTCCTCGCCGTTCATTTGATCCAGCATGTTATCATTGTCTGAAATGACTGCAGCCATCGTCTAGCTGCTCTCAAGACAGAAGAGAGGGTTTGAGGTCGCAGATCCTATGTCTAATACTGACTATTCCGAGAGAAGGAGGGAATCATGGTGAACGTTTGAGTTGACATTGGGATAACAAAAAGGTTAACGAGGGGATGCCGGTGATACAAGGGACAAGGATGAAGTCTATTTCGGTACCATAAATGGAAGGAGGTTGTCCAACCTTCGGATACCTCAAATCAAACCCAGGGGTTGTAACAACAGCTCGAAACAATCTCTGGTTCAAATTTTTGGCCCAAGAGAAGTATCCCTGTCGTGGGTTCAAGAGCATTCCCTGTAGCTCAAGTTCTGTCGCTCGGGCGCTTTGCTTCTGGGAAATGCAAAGAAACGTGCCATCTAGAGAGGTATATAAGTCCACGATTCAGCATTCAGGGTATATCATTATGCCATTATCCGTATTGGTCATATATCACTTATATCACACGGCCATGTCCCTAAATCACCGCCATAAGTCTTGCCGACTTTTACGTCTCCAGCCTCCACTACTCTTTGGACGATCTTCATCGACAGGTACGGCGAGAAATCCGCCGAATCCATTTCCAACGAGCACACTCTTCCTTGCGTCTCCTCCCCAATTCCGACTTAATTGCGCGTCATGGAAGCTCACCGGACGGGTCGTACTGTCCCGGCGGCTCTGTGTCTGAGACGGCTCGTATGGAGTAAAGTTCCATTCCAGTTCGTCTAAGCCTTTGCTGTACACATTAAGAGGCTGCGAGAGACCGCCAGCAGGGACTTGCGGGCCGTTTTCACCACCTCCGAAGAGTCGAGGTGGAGGTGCAAGTAGCAGCGTCTCTGGGAAGCTGGCATCGCGAACATATAAGTCGCGCAAAGCTGGAAGACAGTTTGACATTAAAGAAGAGATCAAGTAGGTATAGTATGAGGATGCAACAGGTGGTAGACCATAAGATGTGCTCGAAGATGTGATCTCATAGTGCAGCATTTTGAGCGACGTGGACGCCAACGGTGGTACCTGTTCCGTGGGGAAGGATCGGGATACTTCTTGAATGACCAAAAGTGCTTGCAGATATGGCGCCGAAGTTAGAATTTGGTACAGGGTGGATGGAAGCACTCCGGTGGCCGACAAGGTCAGGTAATGTAATGATTTACGATTCACAGGAAGGGAGAAGAACGCGGCAAGCCCGCTTGCCGTGACTTTCGGGGTATCTCGAAGTGTAAGCCGTTGGACGGCTGGGAATGGAGGCAGTGATTGAGAATGTCGAAAAGCGGAATCGTCAAGCCAAGGGAGGTCTTCCAAGGTCAATTCACACAGCTGGGGGAAAGAGCCCAGACCAAAGCGAAGAATACTTGGCTCGATTTGCAGTCGCGACAACTCCAAGATTTCCAAGTTCGTCCACAAACGGGATCCAGGCAACTGGGAGAAGCTCCCTTCGGACCCATGGCGATAAGACATGCGGCGTATATCGGGACAACGCGCCATGAGTTCTTGCTTCAGGGCAAGACATGACGGGTCATCGCTGTATAGGCCAGCCGGCAAGTCGACGTATCGGAGGTTGGGGCACACCGAGATCGTTCGCGCTATGCCCGCCTTGTTTGCTTCACGGGTCATGTATGGCATTCGCAGAGACAAGACCATGTTTCCCAGATCATGTGACTCTCGCACTGAGCGCATGAATAACTCCAACCGGGCCTGGGGTGCATCGATAGGGTCACCATTGCGGTCGAAGAAGGAACGGCGCTTGCGCCTAGCTGCCAATTGGACTTCGAGCTCGCAGTAGTGGACGGCGTCGATGCGGACATGGGAGTATCTGATTTTTATATCGAAATGAGCCGGAGATCAACAACACAAAACAAGAGCAGAGAAGCTTACAGTACACCTCGAGCAGCCAGATACCATCGCTTGCACACCACAGCACAGTGAGCTAGGTCGCGCATATCGCAGAGCATGCAGCCATCCTCAGTCATGGACTCCTCCGAAGTCGCATAGCTGCAGTCCGCTGCATGGGGACAGACAAAAGCAAAGATTCGCGCCAGAACCGGAGGAGGAAGGTTCTTGGTGAAGTCTCGCCTTAACGTGGGAACTGGAGGGACACTATCGGGAGATATGCGGAGATGTTCATAACTGGCCGCATTCCCCGCACGGCTGAGACTCTTGGAACGCCGTCGAAGCCGGTTAAACAAGCCCATGATGATGCTGATATTATTGCTACAGGCAGTTTGCGGAGTGGGAGAAAGACGACATTGATAAGGATTGTCGGGTTAAAGAATCTCCAAGGGGGTGAGACTTGGAGAGTGGTCAACTGGAAATTAAATGGAGATGAAGGAGGGGGAGGTCCGGAGGATCATCAAATTAGAGGATAAGCGACGCTCGAGAGACAGTCGGCAATCGGTTATGATTGGGACATGCACTTATTCTTAGTGATTGGACAGTTGGAAAGCAGAAAGACAGATGGCCCTTTTTGATGCCTTTATCCGTCGAAAATTTGGGTGATGTCCATTGAGTTTTGACAACGGAGTAAAGACGGACCAAACGAAGAATCCTCTTTTTTGATGATTGGAAGTGTGATGGGACCAACAACGATGGACACGCGCTGGAGGCTTCTTTGTCTCTGGTCTTGGCTATTTGGCAAGGCTTGAATGGAGGAATGAAGGATTGCGATACTCCTTTTTGGGCTTGTCTATTTTTATCAGTCCTATCAACAGGTCGATATCCTAGCAGTAGTACATTGCCGCGCACGAGTATTTCGACGTCCATGTCGATTAGCTGTCAATTGATTGACATGCACAGAAGTTGTTCAAGTCTTGATCAAACATTATTCAAAAGTAGTGCCGATTGCCAAACTAGGGGATTTGTACGAAACGCGGGCGGGTGTTTCATGTTGGCATTCAGAACTGGTCGATCCGACTTAAACCAGTGGAGATGCAAATGAACCACGTTTCAGCCTTTGAACTGTTGTTTTCGAAGTAGCCAGTCGCAGTCTATGTTATTCAAGATGATCTGGAACTGTTGCATTAAAATTGGACTGATTAATTGAGCTGGTGATCAGTGTAGCATTGTGAGCACATGAGCAACAACCGAGTCTAGATAATCAACAGCAAGTACTCATAGCAATATCCTCACGGAAGTGTTAGAAGGTCGCGTGAGCTACCGATATCAAAGTAATTGATAATGTCAATGATGAGTTAGTTATGGCTGCTAGTTCAGTCATCGACTTAACAACTATGCTCAAGCCTGGTCCACCCAGTTGGCTAGACTCTCGTATGAGGTCAGATTGGGTTTGAATCTGCTAGAAATCAAGAAACTTTCTATTCGATTCTGGGGAAGCTTGTGGATAAGGTTATGTCTATATCCATGGAAGACCCTGAAATCTTTTAGCTGTCAATCAGGGAAGTCAAAGATGTCTGTCCTGTATCAGTTTTCCTGACATCGTCATGATGTCATGGCACCATGATTGAATACATTCAAGGACATGCGATCAAATACCTGATTGTCCATGATATATAAGTCAATCCAGAGAGTCGCATACACGCTAAAAGACTTCCAGATCTGAAACATTCGTCTTCATGCTCTGCACAAGGTTCCCAACTGCTCGTTGTGCCATCAACTGGTCATTCTCAACTGCAATTCGCCCATTGAAGCATCAACAGATAACCAAGCGGGTTTACCTGACCAAAACTGCTCAGACTGCATCAAAGTATTGTTCCCAGCTGAGGCCATTCTCAAAAATAGCAGAAGACATGGCACCTAAGGGATCCTCACTCCCCAAGCCAACTGGCAACCAGGCGCCATCTGAGCGCCCCATGGAAAATGAGGAATGGAAGCAGCGTCCACCATACCTTATTCGACCACCTGAGGAATTTGGTGAGGTGAAATGGCAAGCCAAATGCCAGTGTGGTCAAGTCACCTACAAGATTAGTCGAGAGAAGCCGCTCAAGGCCAAGTACTGTCATTGTCGAGGTTGCCAGGTCATGCATGGTGAGTCGACGATGGCATATAAACCATGCGATGTTCAAGATTTGCAGATACTGACCCATTGCAGGAGCCCCATTCCAATGGGCTGCAATCTTCCACAAGGAAGATTTGACATTCGACAAGGGAGCTCATGGTCTCTCGTTCTATTCTTCCGCTCACAGCACGAGAGAATACGATGTTCCAACAAAAGTATCATGTTCATTCTGTCGGACTCCCATCATGGACGAAGGACGAAATGTATGCCTCATTTTCCCAGAAGCTATTGTCGCCGGTGACTCGGACGAGGAGCGCCAAAAGTGGAGGGAGGCTTTCGCACCTGAGTATGTTACCACTTCTGAACAATGGAATAATAACCGGCTGACTTCATCACGCAGTGTCCATATCTTCTACGACAAACGATGCATAGAAATTCTAGATGGCAAAACTAAGTGGTCAGGGATGGATGAAGAGAGTGAGCTCGTGGATGACCATGGTAACAGGATTTCAGATAAACAAGGATAGGACATACATATTGCATATTTTATCTGGTTCTACTCATAAACTCTCCTGAATGATATCTTCAGCATGGTTCATGTCTGTTCTATACATCCATTCGCGAGGTCTCCCTATACTAGAGCGCGGAAGCCAATGAAAGCCACTAACGAGAGCATGTTCCTCTAAGAACACAACCTAATTACCGATTTATGCTAGTGGAAGACTAGCTGTCACAGTCTCGCTCGGGGCCCTGGATCGCATTGGGAAAATCGTCCTAGAAATAGCCCCCAATTGAGGTTGTGATCGACACTATCAGGGATCATTCGGCTTCGGCTTCTGAACTGAGACAACCATGCAGGATGGGCCGTCCTGAGTACCTTCAACTGCCATCCATCATCCAATCCCGTCGCTTGGTTCCTGGCATGTTCCTCATCAAGGTAACTAATTACTTTGAAGATATTGACACCTTGAAATGTAACGCGAGCCGTTCAATTTGTGGTCATCAACACAATGTTACCGTCTCGTATCGCTCTAGTTTTCAGCAGCATCTGCCCCTCAGGACGTTCATTGCGAGGATTTAAGAGACGAGATCCCTTTAGCACAACTTGGATTTGACGGATACTCCTCATCCTGAACAGCAACCTGAACCACTACTAAAAATTCGTAATCTACCATGTGGTCGACACTCCGTTTCATCGGCCTTGCTGCACTGACAGCCAGGCTGGCAACAGCAGTCACCCAAATCACGGACAATGAGATGAACACGCTTCTCAGTCAAGGAGGCGTTGAGCTGGCGGACCGGTATGCCCCGCTGTGGTTTTTCGGTCAAGCCATGAATCAGCCTCCATGCTATCCTACATGGGCCTTTGGGGGCTCTCCCACGTCGCCTGATATCTACGACGACGCTCACAAAACACCAGCCGCGCCACAGTGTGGCTATCCCAACGTCGGTTGCAACTGCCGCAACCCTGGCGTGGGGATCGGCAACCGCGGACCGGCGTTCCCAATATACTTCACCTTCAAAAGGTGCAGTGACACCGAGGTGCGGGTGGTTTATAACCTGTTCTATGAGAAGGATGGTGCCGAGGTCGTTGGTGTCGAAACTGGTCATGATTAGTGAGTATACTGAAGTCTGAAACGATCAATCGGAGAGCTAATAGGTCTAGTGACTGGGAGAGAGTGATCATCATCCACTCGAGAGACGCAAGCAACATGTGGGCGCCGACCCGTGCCCTACTCTCTGCGCACAGCGGTTACCATGACCTAGCATGGGAAGATATCCAGAACACGCTTACCACCGACCAGATCAATGCGGGGGACGCCAAGACTCCGAATGGCGTACAGAACAATGACCATCCAAAGGTCTATGTTGCTTGGTCCAAGCACGCTCACTTTGACACCCGTAATACCGGCTGGAACGATCCCGTCAGCCAGTCGACGGATAATGCCTTTCGCAGCGATGACTGGTGGTATTATGTTGATAAGAGCTATTATGTGGGTTCTTCTTCTGTTTCTTTCATGGTTCGGAGTTAGTTGACAAGCATTAGATTCTGTCGGACGATACCACTGCCGCTGGCAAAGCTCTCGGGTCTGCGAACTGGGGCGATGCAACTAGCAATCCTCCTTCTGTGCAGGCAAGTGTGTGCTCTGCGCCATGATAGTAAATGGGTGCGCGTGAGATTTGGACCGGGATTGAATTGATACAGACTTCTTATTCCATCTACGCACAGTCAGTTTCTCTCGTAGTATAGATCATAATGCATTGTTGCCATAAGTGCGAACTGAGCAATAATCAACATCGACAATATTTGTGGAGGAACCGTAGTATAACTTTAGCCGAATGACGTCGATGCCCAAACCAGCGAGATTCCCCACCATCGCAACTCGCAGACAAACCAGTTGACCCAGCAAACATTGTATGACTTTCTTACTTCAAAAGTAGGTCAATTGAATCCAAAAACCCATCACAACAATCATTTCCTCGCTACAAGTACAACCTACCACCAACTTCACCCCTCGCAAGCAACCCCGCAACACCATCCCACCAACAGAAACCCACCACCTAACAGCATCAACCACCACTGCAGCTACAACATCTTCAACCCCGAGCTCCCGCAAACGAAAATGTCCTGGTTCCAAAAAACCTTCACCCTCCCCCCACGCTCCCGCGGCTCCTACCTCATAACCGACGAAGTCCTCACCCAACTCCCCGAACTCCGCAATTACAAAGTCGGCATGCTGAACCTCTTCGTGCAGCACACCAGCTGCGCGCTCTCGCTGAACGAGAACTGGGACGAGGATGTGCGCGCCGATATGAGCGATGCGCTGGATCGGATTGCGCCGGCTGATCGGAAGGGGAATCTTTATAGGCATTCGGCGGAGGGGGAGGATGATATGCCGGTATGTATCTGTTTCCTTCGGGAGTTGAGTTGTGGGGATAGTGGCTGACGAAGGCAGGCTCATATCAAGTCGGCTCTTATTGGGGCGTCGGTTAATATTCCCATTTCGAATGGGAGGTTGGCGACGGGGACGTGGCAGGGGATTTGGTATTTGGAGTTTAGGACGAGTCGGCATACGCGCAAGGTTGTTGCGACGATTCAGGGTGAGAAGGCGTGACTTGATGGGAGAGGTGCTGCTCGGGGGTGTCTATGATGCTTTCCGATGGATTGAGCTGCTGGTGCAGCCTACGAAAGTCACTAGGTTTTCTAGTGGTGTAGAGGGCTCAATTGAAAGCATTGACGCTAGCTGTGAAAATGTCGAGTTGATAGTATATGAATGCTTGGTGTATATATCATAACACAAGAAATCAAGCAGTGTATGCTTATGGCCATCACCTAAGCGGAAGAAGTTGGATCTAACAGTTCATTGATCTGGTACAATCTGTACATGAGCCCAGCAGGGCTAAAGAATATCAAACAATTCATCAACGCCAACAATGAAAACAACCGTTCTTCTACCGCTGCTCAAAT
>JAABUG020021091.1:0-74105 GCA_011319215.2 Scortechinia acanthostroma
CTTAAGGAAAGGGTCGTATTCATCATCAACTTACTTAGGCAGAACGGCTTCAAACATGAGTGCTCAAGGGTATTGGGGTGGTATTGTGGCATGTTATTTATGAAATACTAGGTCAAGTAGTATGGGATGCTGAAATTGCGAGAACGAAAGGAATGTTTCAAGGAGGGTCACTGGTAGATTTTGCAAGAAGAGGCACTTATATACGGAAGCTAGTGGATTTACCATTATATTCTCATAATTCTCCAGACCTGAATCCCATGGAGGAGTTCTTTGCCGAGCTGGAAGCCTTTATTCGGCGGCACTGGCAGGGTAAATGGGAGTCCCATAGTGAAGTAAGAAATCATTTAGTTAGAATAATGGGATCCTCTCCCCTTATTGTCCTCCAGCGATTGCTTATTTCGATCAATTCCTCGCAGCCGTCTAACAGGCATGCCCATTTCTTGAGGAACCCTGGAGTAGCCTCCCAGCTCTCTTTTATGTACGGCTCCCCCCATACAATCAACCCTTTGCGTCCAGCTGTAACCATGTCGTCGTCTTCCCCATGAAGTAGGATTTGGGCAGGTGCTGGCAAGGATTGACATGGTTCTGGCGTGATAGATAGATTATCGTTCATGAGGTCTCCGAAGAGATCCCTCAGAAAATCCAGCACGTCAACACATCCCTCCCAATAAATCAGATTGTCCCGGATTTGTGGAAAAGGAAGCATGTCAATCCAGTTAGAGTGCGGATGAACCATCTGTGACGACGTCGGAAAGAGTGAGCTTGGGAGGCCCGCATAGAGTGGATGGATGATCGTGGGACCACCGCAAAGTCGTCTGCCAGATTGCTGATTGTCAACATCGTCACTTGGTGTGATGATTCTCGTGAAAAGCCTCAAGACGGCTTTATTGGAAACAAGTGCTCGGAATACATTGTAGTGGATAAGATGTAGTAAATGGTCGGCAGGAAGAGGGAATAGAATGTCGGGTGGCCTGTCAGGCTCTGCTGAGATGGCAGCTAGCTCCGGCCTTTGGTGTGATGAACTTCGATTTGCCAATTCGTCTGTCGAGGTCCTTTTGGGGCCGCTAGATTGGGCGAGATTGCCATTTGTAACTCGCCAACGATCCACTCGGTACGGGCGGTGTTGAGACTTTGGATCTTGGGTTTTCTTCTCGGTGATCCGTCTTCCTAATGTAATCAGTTAGCTAGATGAATCGGAGATAGAACACCAGCAACTTCGAAGATGGCGGAGTACTTACTATGAGCTCTTTGATTTAACCGATTCTGGACTTTCTTCCGCTGCTTTCTATCTTCGATGCCTGTCCAGTGCTCACAATTCTTTGCAGGGTCCATTTTTGGGAGCTTGACAGACATGAAAGAGGAAATAACGGTCAGCTTCTAGATGGCGGAAAGCAAGGATAAATGTAGTAGTAGTAGTATGTAGATCGCCAGTTGCTGGATGTAAAAGCTAGCGACAAAAGAGGCAAAATCTGTCAGCCAACTAGCCCCACATATAACTTTAAAAAGCAAGAGGAAAACGGCGCCGACCGGAGAGACGGAACCATGGTTCGTATCATTAAGGTTGGAATAGACCGAAAGAGGCAAAAAGTAGTCAGCCAGTCCCCACATATATGTTCAACTTTGGAACAGCAAGAGAATAGCTAGCTACAAAGGCAAGAGGTTGTTCCAAGGCTTAGCACACCAGTACTTTATTAGAAGATCTAAAAGAGGTAAAAGTAGTCATCCAGCCTGAGATATCAAACTTTAGAGCGGTAGACGAGAGGTCATTCTAAGGCTGAGTGCACCACCAGTTTGTGGAATAGACCGAGAGAGGCAAAACTGGTCAGCCAGCTTCAAGAGGTTTCTGCTCCGGGCAGCAGAAGAAAACAGAACGCAAGGGCAGATAAAGTATATAAATATGCAGCTCCCTCTTTCGCTTTTCATCTATCATCAGCACAAGAATCATTGTTTTCACACCTTCCTGCACTGTTCATTTCCACGTCAATCTTAGCAATCTTTCTAAATCACTTCTATCAGATGTGTCGATACGCCGAAGCTCACCTTAACCCGCAGGGACCAGGCGACTCTCGACCAACAGCATTGCAAATCGTCAAAGATGAAGGAATGGAAGGCAAGCTAGAAGGCAAGGTGATTGTCATCACCGGAACCTCGTCCGGCCTCGGTATTGAAACGGCGCGCGCTCTCTCCGCCACTGGAGCGACACTCTACCTGACAGCTAGAAATGTCCCAAAAGCCAAAGCAGCATTGGCCGACATCGCCGAGACGGGCCGTACGGAATTCATCGAGATGGATCTAGAATCCTTCGAAAGCGTACGTGCCGCTGCGAAGACGATTCTCTCAAAGACCGACAAGGTCAACATCCTGATCAACAACGCTGGAATCATGGCAGTGCCACGTCTGGAATCTACCAAGGATGGCTACGAGTTGCAGTTTGGCACCAATCACCTCGGTCATTTCCTCCTTTTCCAGCTGTTGAAACAGGCGCTCCTGGCTGCCTCGACCCCTGGTTTCCATTCTCGGGTTGTCAATGTGTCATCTGCCGCTCACCGTCTCAACGGCATCAATGCATCAGACAACTACAACTTCGAAAAAGGGGGGTACAACCCGTGGGTAGCATACGCGCAATCGAAAACCGCCAATATATACATGGCCAACGAGATCGAGCGCCGCTACGGAGCTCTCGGGCTCCATGCAACGAGCGTTCATCCTGGTGGGATCGCAACTGGTCTTTCGAAGTACATCCCTGAAACGGAGGTTGCGGCCATGTTAGAAGATAAAGCCCTGGTCAAGAGCTTGAAGAGCCCGGAGCAAGGTGCTGCGACCACCGTGTGGGCGGCTATTGGCAAAGAATGGGCGAATAAGGGGGGCAAGTATCTCGCTAATTGTGCGGAGGCGAAGCGTGGGAACGATGATGGCAATATGTCAGGCGCGGACTATGCCAGTCACACCTACGACGTGGAGAGCGAAGGCAGACTTTGGAAGGACTCGTTGAAAATGGTGGGATTAACTGATGATTAGTAGTAGAGCAGTTCTTCACAGTATGTTTCGACATGAAGCACAATAAGGCCACCTTCATAGAGGAGCCTTTATCTGTTGTATATGTATAGCTTTCACATTAAGTACAGAGAAACCTGTGGCCTAACAGTTTACTGCAGAGATGGACAGGATCATAAGTATTATTATGTAAGTAAGTGAGGTGTTGTAGATTGCAGTCTGTGCTATGCGTTTTGCTGTAGGTACCTGGATCATCACTTATACACAGGGAAGTCAGAGTTTGCTTGGGTGAGGTGACAGCTTTGCCATATCCCCCAGATCACCTTGGCGTTTAGCATTATTGGTAGAAGTAATTGATCACCCGACATCCACCTGCATGATGCGTCTACCCCTCCATGGTACTTGAAGCCTCCTACACCCATCATTAGTACGAACCATGCTCACGTTGAGTGTTCATTGGTGCTCTACTGCCCCTCACTAAGGCAGGCTACAGAAAGAGTCTCGTAGATGCTGATAGAAATTCATGCACAACTTCCTTGGTTGCCCAAAACTCAGTGCCATCACTATTATTTAAACGCCCACCAGGGCTACAGGTCCGCCGTTCTGTTCTTCCGTCTTGATTCTGAACTTGCACATACTCCACTGGAGAGCAGTGCATTTCTTCTCATCTGAGATATTTTCATATTCTCGGAAGCTTTATCATCTCAGGTTACATACCAGAATCGCGATCAATAGCCACAATGCCCGGAGCTCGGAGACTGCTTAGATGTGGCGAAAGGTGTTGTTGAGAAGTAATGGGGAGATTTGAGTGTGAGACAGACGTCAATGGGAACAGACACAGGTACTATCGCTACTGTAAGAGGTGCAAAAGACTGGTTGCAGATGATTGGGAAGGATGGCGTTGGAATAACCCTGATTGTTATTGTGGTAATGGTCGTCTTTACTGCAGTCGCGTGCAGCATGAGAGGGGGCCTCACATTTCACTTATGTGTGTCTCTATGAGAAATGTGGATTTAGACAGCGGGTTGGTCGTCCGATTTATCGTCAGGTTTATCGTCAAACTCATCATCAATACTATTGATTCTCAGAAATACGTGTCCGAGTAGGGGGTGAGGAGGCGTGTTTAGATTGGGTTGGTTGTTCAGTTTGTGGTCAGGTTTATTGTCAGGTTTATGGTCAGGCTCATCGTTATTACTATTGATTGTCAAGAGAAAAAAAAAGAAGAAAAAAGAAAGGAAAGGGGATGAGGAGGCGTGATATTTATGTGGTGGAAAGGGATCTTTACAGTGATCTCTGCGTGGACAACAATTTCAAGGGTCCTGCAAGGTCCTCACACATTCACTTTAAGATGCTTCGGGTTCTCTATGCGTTTCGCCATAACCAGGCGCAGCTCCCAGCTCCCACCCTATAGATAGTTTGCTCCTCTCTAGATAGTTTCACAATCCAGAGACCTCAGTCCTTCCCCTATATATCGATGTTAATAGATTGTAGTCCAACGAATGTACGGAGCAAAACTTGCTAGACTCCTCATCTGCATAGCGAGGCAACTGTGTGAGGCCGAAACCCAGACTTGAGCGCGTGAAGGTATGCGGACGATGCCCAGAGACATTGAGACACCAGGGGTCAATTCCTCATATGACCTTTCAAGCTCTGCTCCTGGGCAGACAGCCCAATTATGGCCTTTAGGGCTTTTTGCTAGGGCAAAAGCCCATCCTTCCTCTTCTCTCTCTTAGATAGATTAATATAGCAATATCAAGCTGCATTCTTTCCATTCTTCATGATATTATGATACGTATATAATGGAAAATTTAAGTAGCAGCTAGCGTCGGTGTGATTGCCCATTTCTAAGTCGAATTTAGGAGTCAAAATCCAATGTTGAGTGACTGCAACTGCGCATATCCTGAGGCTGGAGCGTACACTTCAGGGATACCAGTACACGTGTTGCAGTAATGTGGATAGGGACTCACCGGTTTATCCTCGCTCGTGAGCTCTGCCTATGAGCAACAGATCTCCAAACCCAGTGGGGTTCCCCGCATTCGGATTGGAGAAAGGGGCACTAACTGTGGTGCATGGGGAAACCCCGAAGACATACCTACTGCCTGGCACTCCATACTCAGGTGAGGCTTGAGTGTATCTGTTGATCGCCTTCGTTCTAAATGATCCTCTGCTACTCTAGATCATCCGCCTGATCTGCAGGATTCGGAAGCGATGACTGTCTTTGCCTGTCGGATGGGTATCCATGTCCCCGGATAATCGAAAGTAAGTAGGGACTCCTCCCCGATGAATTAAGTTAAGAGTTCGATCGTCGCATTGTTTCTGGGTCTCCAAGCTACCTTTGATTGGCTGTGCGCAGAATGATGCTTTCGTTCCCCCCTCCTCCCCGCCCCCGCTTTTCCCCATGGGGTGATTCGACCCTCTTGGACGCCATTTGTCGGTGCTCAGCGTCTATCATCATACAACTCGCCATGCAGATCAGCAAGAGCACCCGAGGCGCTTCCGATCGGATCTCCGCATCGGATGTCAGCAATGTGAGCCGATAATTGTGACCATACAAGCATATAAGACTCCAAGGATCCATTGAAAACAAAACTCCAAGTTCTTCAAGCTGCACTCTCTATCAAAGTCAGCATGGAAGTTTTAGCGCTACTCTCGTTACTCAAGACATACGCGGCATACGTCCTAATTGCCGTATTGGTCCTCCGCCTAATCACCAATCGTTTCCGTAGGAGCCTTGCAGGAATTCCCGGCCCTGCAATCGCCAAATGGACTCGGCTCTGGAAGTTGCACAGTGTGTGGAAGGGCGACCATCACAATACAGCTATTGACCTGCATCGCAAGCTTGGACCGCTGGTGCGCATTGGTCCGAAGCATATATCTGTTGGAGATCCCAGTGCTATTCCGATTATCTACGGTCTCAATAAGGGCTTCACAAAGGTAGGATAGATATCTGAAGTTGAAATGCTAAGGCTGACGGCAGAAGACTGGATTCTATCCCATCCAGTGCATATCATGGAACAAAAAGCCACAGATGAACCTCTTCTCCACCCGCGACGAGATGTTCCACCGTGAGCAAAAGCGGCCGGTTGCAAACGCCTACAGTATGACCTCGCTGCTCGAGCTTGAATCTGCAGTGGACTCCTGCACCGAGATATTCGTCAATCAGCTGGACAGATTCGCCAAGAACAAAACACCCGTCGACCTCGGAATGTGGCTGCAGTACTACGCCTTTGACGTGGTAGGGGAATTTACCTTTGCCAAGAAACTCGGCTTTCTGCAGGAGGGAAAGGATGTCGACGGCATGATGGAAGCGATTCAGGGGATGCTGGTTTATGCTAGTGTGTGCGGCCAGATCCCCGAGGCTCACCCACTGCTCCTGGGCAATCCTCTTTTCCCGATCTTCATGCCCAGCATGGAGACATGGAACCAGGTCTTGAATTTCACGCTCAAGGCCATCAATTCGCGAGCATCGCTGCAGCGGGACGGCGAGCTCGACGGCGAGAAGCCCGAAGCTGGGAAGGACATGCTGTCCAGGTGGATGGCCATCCATGCCGCCGATCCCGAGAAGATGTCCACTCGAGATGTCATCGTGCATCTTTCGACGAATGTGTTTGCCGGTTCAGACACTACTGCCATCGCTCTGCGGGCCGTCTTCTATCTCCTCCTTCGTAACCCGTCGGTTCTTGGCAAGCTGAACGCTGAGATCGATAATGCCGGCCGCGAGGGCAAACTAAGCAACCCCGTTTCCTACCGCGAATCCATGACCCACCTGCCTTATCTGCAAGCCGTTCTCAAGGAGGCAATGCGACTACATCCATCCGTCGGGTTGATCCTCGAGCGTGAAGTTCCCAAGGGCGGCGTCACCATTTGCGACAGGCATTTCCCTGGTGGAACCATCGTTGGCATCAACGCATGGGTCCTACACCGAGATGCTCGGGTCTTCCCCGACCCTGACAAGTTTATTCCCGAGCGGTGGATCGACAGCGACCCGCAGCAGTTGAAGAAGATGGACCAGAGCATGTTCGCGTTCGGTGCGGGCTCGCGGACTTGCATTGGCAAGAACATCTCGCTGATTGAGATGCATAAGATTATTCCCCAGCTTTTGCGGGATTTTGAGATCCGACTGCACAGCCCAGAGAAGGAATGGAAGACGAAGAATGTATGGTTTGTGCAGCAGGAGGGGTTGATATGTGACCTTGTACGCAGGAGAGATGTGGCGAACTAAATTGTTAATGCGTTGATATCACGAATATACCGACATGAATTATACTACATTATCTATATAGTACCTGTTTTGCTTCCCTCCGTAGGATGTAAATCAACTATTTATTGTTTAGCTACGGAAGAGTCTTGAAGAATCACGATGACAGCAGAGTTAAAACGACAGGTGTACGAGACTTAAAGCTCTCTTCGGTATTCATGCGTCGCCTTCCCGTAATCTCGAACCACCTGTCAATCATAGATTCTACACTGTCGGCCGCGCGGCCGCTAGTGCTGACATCAAAGTTAACATAAAATGCTTTTACATCC
This sequence comes from Scortechinia acanthostroma, assembly GCA_011319215.2. NCBI lineage: Eukaryota > Fungi > Ascomycota > Sordariomycetes > Coronophorales > Scortechiniaceae > Scortechinia > Scortechinia acanthostroma. The sequence continues at coordinate 7,522 of JAABUG020021091.1, forward strand.
AGTGAAAAGACAAGATTATAATAGTCTAAAATGGAATTGCGGTTCAGTTGGGAACTTTGGAATTTAACTGGTCCAGATATCCTGTCTGATTTTGACTTTTCATTGGTGCCACGGATCTATAGAATCAATGAAATAGACTTTACAAGATATACTAGCGGCCGCTAGCATTGATTTCATACAAATCACCTTCAGCCTGGGCAGAATAATAAATATCGGCCATCAGTAGACTCATTCCCACCTCGATATCATCACATTATCAGACAGCTTCAAAACCACACAATGTCAAATAAAACCCTTCTGCTCATCGGCTCCGGCCCTGGTATCGGCGTCGCCGTCGCATCCCTCTTTGCCCAGCGGTATTTCGATAACATCGCTCTCTTCGCCCGAAACCCCGTCCAGCTTGAGAAAGATCGAGAGACAGTTATCGCTTCCGCAGCGAGCGTCAACCGCGTTGTCACCGTGCAGACCTGGCAGGTGGACATTAGCGACCTGCACCGTCTGGAAGAGGTACTCGACCAGGTCGCCAACTTAGGGGATTTGGAATGCGTGTATTTCAACGCGGCGCGGGTAGCGCCCAGCGCATTCTTGGAGTTTCCGATCTCGGGTATTGAGGAGGATTTCAAAGTACGTTCACCTCTCTCTGTTTGAATAGGGGAGGGAAATACTGACTCATACGCATCTGGCAGGTGTGCAATCTCGCCCTCTATGCCGTAGCAAAATGGGCGATGCCGCTTCTGCGTGCCAAAGCAACGGCCGGGACGGACTGTCGACCATCCTTCCTCGTTACGAGTAGCTTGCTTCCGGTCGATCCCATTCCAGAGCTCTTCGCACTATCCATGGTTAAAGCCGCCCAGGCTAATCTGGTCAAGTCGTTGGACAAAGTATTCACCCCGCAAGGTGTGCATGTTGGCCTGGTGGTGGCGGGAGGACAGGTGTCTCCATCGGCACCAGCGACGAATCCAAGGAATATTGCTGAGCAGGCTTGGAATCTGTTCGCGCAGAAAAGCGAGGATTGGACGGGACAGGTGACGATTCGGGAGGATGGGCTGGTAGATTGGGAGCCTTCCATTTGAGTGATATGTCGGTATACTAGGGAGACATAGGACAACACCTGATATGTCAAGCAGGGGATGAAACTTTGGCATTTGCTGCATGGGACATGGATTCTGGGAACGGTATTGTTAGCTTAATACAAGCTGTATCCTGACCTCAGTAATATCATATTGAAAGAAATAGAACTCTGTAGAAGTTCTTAGACCAGGACTTCAAACTGCCGACCTTATAACTCGAGCAGGACTTCCCACAGCGATACTGTAAGGTGGGATATCTCTCTTGACCACCGAGCCAGCACCGATGGAGCACCCTGATCCTATGGTCACTCCAGCCAGAATAGTCACATTCGCTCCAATCCAGCAATCATCACCTATAACAACCTCTCTTGTGAATTCCATTCCTCGATTTGTGCGACGTGCTTCAATTTTCGTCTCATGCTCGCCCGTGATGATGTTTACATTCGGGCCAATCTCCACATTGTTTCCAATAGTGATCAGTCCGCAGTCGAGGACGGTCAGACTGTTCTATAAGCCTTCATTCGAGTATCACCTGTTCAGAACAAGACTTACTTGAAATTCGCATAAAACCCATCCCCGACGCTGATGTTACAGCCATAGTCCACAAAGAGCGGAGGCTCGATATAGATGCCCCTTCCTGCACGGCCAAACAATTTTCTTAATGTCGCCTCCCTCTGCGCAACGGTCTCAGAGAACGGCACGTCGGGTTGAGGAGGAGCATTGAACTCCGACATGAGGAAGCGCGCTTTGGTGCGACCCTCTATGAGCTCCGATGCGAGGGGACTATATCTGTACGGCATCTTAGCAGTGGTCCGGTGCGCTGAGCGATGCACTTACAGTATTCCCGATATCATCTTCTCGTATTCCTCGCCCCAGCAGACACCTTGAAGGCTTTTGGCCTTTTCGATGATCTGGTTGTCTTTCTCTGCTTTGGGGATCATTGTGCTCGTGAGATGGCTGTGTATTTCGGGTCCAGAGGGACGTCAGTTAATGGATTGTCGAGGTTTATATACCCATCACGTTGTCATTATTTGTATAGTCGATATAAATCGTCTGGTGACCTACTCTCACGCTGTGGATGTACTTCCGGTATGGACTGCAGCGAGGAGTAAGATCCATACGCCAATAAGATTCGTCCGGTGGGTGTTAGAATACGAACACATGAAGCTATCCTGTCATGGCTGGGATGTCGGCCCTAAATTCCGGAGAGACATAGACGTATGCAGACCATAAAGTGACGACTGCTGCAATGCTACGATAATGTCCACCAGGAACGGAACGAAGGCGTTGATGCAGCCAAATGTGTCAAAGCCGAAGTTTACCCGCAGAGCAAGATATATAAATCCTGAGATCAAATCGCATGTGACATGTGACTGATGTGACCAGCACAATGAGCCAAAAGAACTTATTCAAAGTATGAAACAACATACTTCTGATAAAATACGGGAGTCAGAACAACATTATGTTCCTTGGGAAAATCGAGTCGTAGATGTTGATGGTCGTCAGGCAAGAGGAATAATGCCTCAAACGATAGTTGTAGGAAATCCCTATATAGTCAAAAATTCAGCTTCTCCGTCAACAAATCCTCGATGGTCTAACGGTCATGATTTCCGCTTGTCACTCCTAGAGAACGAGCGCGGGAGACCTGGGTTCGACTCCCAGTCGGGGAGTTTTCTTTTTCTTTGACATTTATTTTCCCCCTTTGTCTTCTCGGCTGCTAAAACAGAAGGTGACATCACTAAATAAAACTCTTCTTAGTCTTTACCGTTCTTTTCTGTTACTTTCACTACCTAAACTTTGGGGTTCTTTTTTTACTCTGGCCGCAACTAAGACGATCACATATCAGCAGCTACAGAGTACAGACCTCTGTGATAGCAAACTATATACATGGCCGTATTGTATATTTTTTAATGGGAGAGCGGACCAGGGATCATGCCAACTTGGTCGACCCAGTTCGACAGTTGGTCCCTGAGGCTGAATGGCGGACCTAAAATTAGCAGGATCGCAATTTCGGAAGGGAACCCAAAGTGGAGCAGAGACGGAGATGCTGAGACCGAATTGCCGTTGGTCCCTGAATGCATGCTTCTCCTTTTCATGGACTTGCATCATTGAATATGCTGTATGATCCACGACTTATGATGTATCAAGACCAGTTCCATTTCAAAGACCGACCCAACTACTAGTAATTGGATCGAATACATGATCTTCTCCATAGATTCAGCCTCACCTCCACTCTCCAGTCGCCCATCGTTTATTCTAGGATCGTTAAGCGTAAACTCAGTTTCAATAGGCCCAGGTCTAGATCCGAGGAGCCATTCATATAATGCTAGTCGATCCCCTGTCAGTCAACATCACCTGCCCCTTCTAATTCTGAGGCCACTCCCTGTCCTTTCAACAATTCTGTCATTCCTTTGAAATAGTCACTCGTTAACGTACTACTTCCTCGCATCCAATTGCCTCCACTCTACTAAACCCTATCCAGCAAAATGAAATTCCTTCCCCTCCTTCTAGCGACAACCCTCGCCTCCACCGTCTACGCCCGCACCGACCTGAGCGGCTGCATCTCCTCCGCAACCCACAACCAATGGAACGAAGCCAGCATGATCTGGTACGTGCCGGGAACAGGCGAAATCTGCGACATCCCCGACTGCGGCGGCGGCCGCGCGCCGCCCAAGCATGATAATCCCGCTTGTCCGGGTCAGTACACCGGTACCGCAACCTACGAGCCGAGCTATTTGCCTGGGTACGGGCCTGGTGCGGCTGCGTCTACGAGTACGCTTCCTGCGACGGCGAGTGCGGCGACTACGGCGGGTGCAGTGACAACGTCGAGCGAGGCGACTGCGACTGGGAACGGGTTGGAGTCCTGGGTTAGCAGTCTGGTGATTACCTCTGCGCCGAGTATGACTGCCAGTGCTACGGCGACCATGGAGACGAGTGTCAAGGCGGGAAACTCGTCCAGTGCGGCTTCAACGAGTAGTTCTGCTGGTGTTACAGGGACTGGGAATGGGGCGGGGATGCTCGAGTTGAATGTGATTGGGGCTGTGGCTGCTGCTGCTTTGGCTGTCGCTGCTTTGTAATTATCACAATGGAAGTTGATGGAGTATATAATGCTTCAGATACTGAGGAAGCACATCACCAGGATTTGACCAGGTCCACTGTTCCGCCCCTCGCCAGCTAATGTATAATCCCAACCTTCGCAGATCGAATTTAACATCATGTCCTTCACGCGATAAAGCAAAGGAGAACCTCTCCTCAAGGCTCCGTGCCCGAAAACACCATAGCCCTAACCTCGATACTCATCCTCACATAATCCCCGGGTTTCTTATCCGGAAGAACAAAGGCTGAATGTGGAACATCTAGAGAATCAGATATATGACAGTAAAGCGCCTCCCCTCTACGAAGGCCAAATACATTTTGCCACCCCATCCTTAGAATCATAGCTCATGAATATAATGACTTCATCGTCTTGTTGCCGACTCATGTAGTACCACGCCATCCCGGGATCATACAGAGCATACATCATATGCCGGGTATACTTCTCCCGAATAATGTCTGCTTCCAAAGCATGGATGGATCGTAACTGCTTCCGTCGCAGACGGCTAGTGGGTGGTTCTCAACGGGGCCGTTTATCGGACGCCATAGACTGACGGTTTACAGTCAGTCAACTACCATACTATTCTTGAGGTGCAGGAGCGGGGCTCTGACTTAAACATCTGAACTCGACCAGCGAGTAGACGCTCCGCGTACTCTGGGGGACAAGATGCACGAGTCCGCCTGATGGCTAACGCTTCCGTTTGGTCTGTGTCGCTTGTTAGCAGAAGAAGAGGAAGGGAAGGGAGGTGTACCATTATGAACAAAGTCCGCCGCGGGCAATTGCAGACCTCCTGCTTTTGCGCCTTCGAGCTTGACCGGTCCGGTCGAGTCACTGCGTCGGACCTATCGGGATCAGCAGGCTTCCATGTGATCTTTGATAAATAATGACACGTACTCGTCAGTCAAATAGCAAAACATCAGTAACATGCTCCACCCTCTAGTCCACCACGGCATCGTCCTGGAACCGCACGCCCAAAACACCGTTGTCCGTCTCTGCCCCGCAACCGGCAAAATAAAAGGGTTCGCTATCCGCGACTTTGGCGGCGTCCACTTCCACAAACCCACACTTCGAGACCAGGGCTTCCCGCTCGACTGGGAGATCCCTGGTAGTCTCACCTTTAATGGTGACTTGGCCTCGGTGTGGAACCTCGCCAGCCACACGCTGCTGCAGTGCCATGCGCCTAGTCTTCTGTATGGGCTGAGGTTGGAGATGCATGGAGGGTGGGCGCTTGTGAAGGAGGAGTTGCAGAGTGTCTTGGAGGGGTTTGGCGGCGGTGTAGCGAGGGAGTTGTTGGAGTATTTCTGTGAAGGGACGGTGGTTATGAAGTCGTTTCTGAGGATGCTTATGGAGGGGATGTATCATGAGGTGAGTTTCTTCTTGTTTTTGTAGGTGCTGATGGGCTAATGATTGGGTTCTAGAACATTGAGCTTAGGGTTCCTAATCCGCTTGTTTTATCGTATATAATGCTCTTGATTATTGTGTCTAATCAATCTGAGAGAGTACATCTAATCTTTGGACGAAAAGTTGGTGATAAATGCGACCTGCACAGCTGCAAAACTGTATACTTGTTCAGCAGTGTTCATGCAATACTGAAAGTTATACTCACGCAACTGAAGCTGCAAAAATCTCGACGCGTCTAGCCCTCGTCACAAGGCCCACAAGCATCGAGAACAGCATATTATACACAATAATCACCGCCAATCTGGCTGCCATGCTGTTCAGAACATATAGAACCAGCATCGAGCTCGCCGGAAACACGGACGAGAACACTGTGCTGACGATTCTCGTCCCGCGAATAATCTGGTCATCATCGTAGTAAACAGTGCCCGTTTCGAGATCATTGGGCTAGGCAACCTTTAGCTCGTCGTCTTGTCAAAAGAACGGGTAGCTTTACTTTGATGCGTTCCCCGAGGAGCCGGTCAAACCAGGGTATGGCAACCCTAAACAACCACCGGGTCAAATGGTCGACATTTTCATATCGGCCCGACAGCGCGATGAGATCCTTTTCGTCGCTCCACTGTTCCTGTTCGACCGTAGTGGAGCAAACATAATTACCGCCCTTTTTCGAGCTCAGCCATTTTTTGAACGTTTCAAGATCTTGAGAATGCGGAGCATTGAATTGCAGGAGTTGGGCTTGTTGGATCAATGCATTATCTGGAGCTGATCATCAGTCCTGACTTCTCAGGCAATATAATGGCTATTGCACCCACTGTACTCATTCAGCAACCTGCGCAGCTCAAGAAACCTCGCCCATTGAAGCGAAGGTGTGTTCTTCAGATACCAAACGGAGGTGGTGAATCTCTGGACCTTCGCGTTTTCAGAATTTTGGTCCTCATCGATAATTTCCCTGAGATCATCTGCGAGAGTGATGATTTCCGCTTGCAGGTATAGAAGGTTCTTTGCGTTCAGCCTGGCAAAGCGACGGTATATGGATAGTCCTCGGTCGGAAGCTATCCATGCGGCGAGTTTGTCGTAACCCTCTATTTTGCTCGCTCGGCTAGTTGATGCTTGATTGCTGTTGGGAGCATGAGCCATCTTTGGCAGACTTAGTGTGTCTAGGTATACATCAGTAAAGCTGCAGGGGTTGTTGCGCTTCATTCTCTGATGAATGGACAAGGCGTGTTAATGTTTTCGCCAGAGCTTCTCAATATTTCTAGATATAGTTCAGCCCCAGCTGTTTACATGTGAGCCTCATAGGGCTATATCAGTATCGACGCATGAGCATCAAGCCTTGCGCCACTTTGCCCGTGGTAGGGGTAATCGCAAGGCTGTGATCTGGCCAGCGTTACACAGGCACAGAATCAACATGGACTTGACAGGGTATGAGTGGATAATATGCAGGTAAATTCACAGCCTACACCTCGTTGGAAAAATGACAGGTTACCATTTGGACGCTGTACCAGCTCAGAAAAGTGATTTGTAGATAAGTGACATCGCTTACAAACTACATCCTGACGCCTTTCCTTCCCCTACAGAAAGCCCCAGCTGACTGATTGATGTTCGTCCCAGCACCAGATCATACCGTCTGTCTCTGACTACATGGAACCTCGTATTGTGAACCATCTGGCACCTGTATATCTGCCACCTTGTCTCTATGCCCCCTATTGATTTCACGGTGCGTCCATCAGGAAGCTGTATCTCCGCTCCATAGCCCTTCTCCACTGGTGTTCCCAGTAGACGCGCAATATCTTCTGATATAATATCGGTTTCAACCGTAGGATCGAGCAATAGACGGCGGTAGAATTTTTCGTCCTTTGGAGTGAAAAGTGCTGCATCGTGTATGATAGGTGGATTGGAAAGCTGGACGCGTTCTTGATTAAAGGTATTTTGGAGATCGTACTCGAGATGTCGCGTGTGTCCATATATATTCCATTCTATATCTAGCTTCTGGCTTTCTTGGACAGGTTCATATGGAGGCGGCGCTGGTGTTCTTGAAGCCTGCGTCACTGCGCATCGTGAGGGACAGTCTTTGCTTGGCTGAGTTTGATGAGTGTCGCTTCGATCGCATGCGACAATGATCTTTCGAAGCGTATGCCTGAGGATCCGGAGATGGGGCATTCTGGAAGTCGAATACTTGTCAGGGCGGAGGCTTAATTGATCAGTCTGCTGTCCGCAGGGCAACTGATACCTTTTAGTTCCAGTAGTTGAGTTGTGCCTATGTTTCGTCTGGGTCACAGTGTTGCCATCTATCCGTTCTTCTGTTTCAATTATTGACATGTGAAAAGGTCCCTGTGACCTGTCTTTGCCTCAATTTTGAGAGACCCGTGGTTATAGATTGTGCGGCTCTTGGTCGTTTAGATGGTTAACCCTTTTATTTATGCTCAGCAGGCAACACCAAAAGTACTAAAGATCACAATGTCAGATTGAGGCTCGTGTGAATTATGTGATATGCTGGTACTTGGCTGGGGCTCTCTGAGTATACTGGAGAAGGAGATAGGGGAAGATTAGCCAGCCTTGTGGGATGAAGTGGGTGTGGGTGAGAGGCATCTTATGACTGGCTGGCTGGCCTCGCTTGACTATGAACTCTACCTCTCGTGAGTGGCCCATCATTAGAAGATGACAGGCTATACATTACCTAGGTATTTGTTTGCTAACTTGTGGCTTGAAGGACAAGGCTGAAATTCAAGTGTAACCTAGAACTTATAGTTTGATTGGTCTATTCATGTTTTGTATCTCGCTAGCTGACGCAAGGCTGAGAGAACATGTGGTCGTCTGTGACTCCTGAGATTGCTAGACAAACCCCCCTTCTCTTCTATTTGACTGGACACTTCTATTCCTCAGTCTCAGTGCATGAACACATCACTCTTAAAAGGCTACAAGCACACCATTTTGACCATATAGCCTTCCTATTGGCCTGTAAGCTCCTGTAGGATAGTCGAGATTGCAAGAAAAAGCAGAATATGTAGCCATGAATAGCTAGACGCAAGTTGTCTGATGGAGAGATTCCACATCATTTACTGAGTCACAGCCTGTATTGCCTTGACATACCTCGCATATCCATGACGAGAAGGCACCCGGTGTTCAATACCTGGCGACAACGTTCATCTCGAGCCGCGCAAGATGCTCTCCTTTGCTCGCTCATTATTCTCCCGGTTTGTTCTCTTCATATCCTCATCACCCTGCTGCACCCGCGCCCTCATCTCCTTCCGGTTTTGTTCTTCTTCCTGCTTTGTTCGTTCGTCTACATAACACTGTAGCTTAGCTAATCCGATGCCATAAATCTAGAGGAGAAGACAAATGACCTTTCTTATGAGGACCTCGAATATAGGTAGGAGCAGCACGGTAGCCGTTCGGCCCCGTATTCTCAAACTTTTCCTTCCACTTTCTTCCCAATATAACGTCGTAGGAACCAGAGGGCTCTAGGCTGTCCTCATTGGAGACGAAAAACCGGTCTTGCTCCGTTTCTGCGGCGCCGCTTTTGCTGATCACTAACTCGACCTGCTCAGTCACGGTGTGCAAGTTTCCGTTGGAGTCCCGGATCTGGCTTCCCGCTCGGAGAGGGAATGGGTGAATGGGAAATCTTGAAAGGATCTCCCGGCATTTCCGCGATATAATGTTTGCGTCGAGACGATAGTCGATAATGGCTCGAAGCGGGGGCTCCTCGTCTGTTTGAAAGATCGCTTTGATGAAGTGAATAGTTGGGTTTGAGTCGGCCTGAAGAACTCATACTCCGTTAGACTCCGCCGTAGATCACACTGTTTGTTTTATAATGATTATCGAAGAGGTTGCACATACCATGGCTAGTACTCAATCAACAGCGACAGACTGATGGCAATGAGGGAAGGTTGCACCTCCATGCCTTCGAAGATGACCGTCGCCGGCACTATAAATTCCAAGCGTCAGTATGGTAATTGTTCCGAGCCTCAAAAAGCGGTATAGAAGCCCAGTCCTGTAGATATGCATCTTTATCGCTTTTGGTGTCCTCGTGGATGGGTGTTTGGGGGTTGTATCTGCAATCTGCACGTCCGCAAGGCTGAGCGGGGTTATGAACTCGACAGCATGGAATTTCTTTGGCAAACAGGGACAGAGAGAGAGGTTCATGATCAAATCGATCGACCCCAGCCCAAGTTTCCCGGATCCCGGATTCGATATTAGTGGTGGAGCACTCAACCAGATGTGTTGGGTAGGTATGCACGAAATGAAATGGACGGATCGAAGACGGGAACTTGGGATGGAAGCGCCAACCAGGCAACGATCCACAACTCCCTCTCACATGGTAACTGTTACATAAACCAGTGGATCTATTCCAGTTCTCTAATGTTTGCTTGGATGAGCGAGCGACTCTAGCCTGACAACAAAGCAATATACACGGCGGGATGACAAACAGAACACTGACTCCCCGGCAGAATCAACTCCGTCTAGTCCCGAAGAAAACACACACACAGACCGGATTAGGCGCGCGAGCGCAAGGATTTCGTATACCCCAGCCTCGTCCTCCTTTTTTTCTTCCTGTAATCCATTATCTCTTATACTTCAGAGCTGTTCGCTGACCCCAAGTCTGTCGGAACTCTAGACCAGCGAAATGACAAGTTATCACTCAATGTGAGCAGATTTTCCCTGGAGATCGTGTCAGCCCCAATTAGCAAGTCAAAACACTCCATCTCAATGACCAGAAAGTCGTCCACATAGGTTTGAGGGCCATGAAGGAGGTGCCAGTTGACGTTGCGAGCCATTCCCTGCACAGATAGGGGTGCAGAGTCCAAGGGGAAGACAACGGAGGCGCAGATTTCCAGCTGCAGCTGTCGACCATCCATGAGCCTATCCCACACCCGAGAAGACATGAGGTTGCACTGACACTGCGTGTCGAGGGATGCATGCATATATTGTCCTCTGCCAGGGTCGTCATTGTGAAGGCGAGCTCCGACAGCGTACGTGAAGCGTGGTCTATGTCGGGGTGTTGCGTGTGAAAAAGGGAAGGAAGCACTGAATGATCGAGGGTGGGAAGGCTCAACCCTGTCTTGAGGCGTTTCGGAGGGCGATACGACGAGAGATCCAGCTGGTCGATCGTGCCGCTGCGGATTACGTCTCTCGCGGCCGGGGCGCTCTTTCGACGGCCGTTGCAATCGTTGTCTAAGGCGCTGGACGACATTCCGAATTGACTGGGGTAAGGTCCTGACAGCAGAGCCAGAGAGGGAGCCGACGGACCATTCGCGAAAGGACTCTGAGCTTGATTGATCTGGTTGCAGGTTAATACCTTGATCAGTGCCATGAGAAGTCGGCTCAGACTCCTAGTCGTCGGTACTTACCCTTCATCAATCAAGATGCGGTTCTATATGAGTAATGTCATACTATAGTACGCTGATTCAGATGAACTAGAACCGTCAGGGTTCTCTGCTGCTGGTACGGAAGTAATAGAAAGAAACTGAGAACAGAAGGAAGAAAGAGTAAGTCCGGTATGTGAAGAGTTTGATGGAAAAAAAAGTGCTCAGATACTGGACATTGGGGACGGAGAGCTGAGGTGGTGGGAAGGTAGCTAGGCCCAGAGCAGACTAAACCCCAAGTTCCCAACAGAAGCAGCACTGACCAGAGACAACGGAGAGACGGCAGAGAGATGAAAGTGAGATGAAAGTGAGATGGAAGAGAGACGGAAGAGAGATGGAAGTTGAGACGATAGAAACCGAGTATTGAACACTACACCACGAGGCACTTTATCAAGCTCAGCCACGAGTCCTAGGACTGTCAATGTCTAGATATCTGATGATAGAGTTTGGAACGAGTAAGCGGGCGCAGCCAACGCCGAGCTTTCCAACTCTTTTTCTCGGAAGTAAATTACAATGTTGATTGTGACAGGTCAATTCCGACGTAGCTTGGCCACTCTTAAAAAGAAGCTAGAGCATGGAGTGGATCATATTTACTTAGAAAGTTGCCTGTCTAAATCAGTGAACGACTCACAGAGTCGAAGTATGGAAGATGTGTCGTCCACTTTCCAGAGCGTATCTTAGTAGAAAGGATACTCAGTACAGGTCCTATCTCCTATAGCATACTGGAGAAACTACTATTTTCATCACTTTCCTGCAATGCTAGATATGGTACCTACCTTATCTCCCTAGGTCGGATATGTACTAGTGGAGTAGGGGCAATATTGCATCGCCCGGGCAATTCATGATCGCCCAAGGCTCCCTTCACCTCTGATGCCTAATCTAGGCAGTTCCAGGCCGTATCCACATAGACACTTGGTTGACATCATAGATATTTAGACCAGAAACATAATATCGGAAAAGACCAGAAGGCAAATCCTATACACGTACTGTGTACATGCTGGTGCTGCTTCCTGAGTCCTGACTTCTGATAGAGCTAAAGCAGACCCTGCAGAGGTCAGAAAAACATCACTAATGCTGTGGCACACCCTGGAAATGCTTGCTCTTAGAATGCACGTGAGGGCCTTTGGTCTAGATTAACCTGAGAAAGTGATGAATCAAACTTGCTTACTGTGTCCATCATAACTGAATAAGCAGCGGTGTGTGAGAGTTCCACTTCCGGGTCCCGGGATCTGTCGCCAACGCAAGAGGGAGCCTTAGCCCTTAGGCACCGAGGCACTGGTTGCTGCCTAGGGGCTAGGGCTTGCAATTTTCAGGTTGCAGTTCAGCACAAGTCTGCTTAGGATTTTTTGGGGCAGAGTTAAGACCTGATTCACCTGAAGGAGCTTTTAACCTACTACTAGAATATAGTAGGTGGAATTAAATCCTTTATTTAAGACCCTGGGTAGCCTGCAACTAGCACCTCGAACTCCACTAGGAAGGTCATTTGACTAGGAATCCTGAAATCGCCTGGCGCTCAAACGAAGCCTGACTCGTTTCTGCCACTTCAACAGGCGAGCTCCCACCTGATCGCTCATGTCGCAGAGACGTTCACAGCCGAGGACTGGTGTAGTAATGTCATGCCGATTCTTCTGGTGACAACCGCATCGTCAACGTAGCACATAACCGCACCATCCAGTAAGGGAGTAAAATTTAATATCTTTTTTCTCGATCGGGCTTTGCGTTAAAGCTTTCTGGTGTATATCCCCAAGACGACCAATGTGTCCCCCGAACCCCACGCGACATCCACGAAAGAGTCGAAGACCGTGGAAGCGCGTCATTCCTGCAGGTACGCGTGACGCAAGGGCGCGCTCGGTTTCCTTGCTGCTTATAACCCTACTGTTTGGCTCCCTCGATATCCGTCAACGCTCGGTTTATCGCCGAAGAAGAAATGAAGTGTGGAATTCGTCCCACAGGAAAACGGGGAGTTCTGCATGGTACGCGTGCGGTCGGTCGACCAGGCGTTGGCAGAGTGTTTCACGTATGGCTGGAGGGACGAGTTGAGGGCGTTCGGATTATGAGCTGATTGATGGAGAATGAATGGAGCCGTATTCGCGCAAGCTGTTGCTTATGGATTTGATGGTTCTGTGCTTCAGTCGACGGCGCTGGCCATTTGCTTGGTGGTAAGACTGTGTGGTGGAGGATCATGTCACGGATGAGCTCTCGATCGTCGGTTCCAGAGTCCGAGCCATTGTGGTGCATCTCACTTTTCTTGAGATTTCAGCTAAACGAAGTGGGAGTGTTGATCTGACGAAGTTGGATGGTTAATGTATCTGTGTTGATCCCACCAAGCGATGGGTTTTCTGTCGCTCCGCCTCCAGCCCAGCCACTCCGTCGAGAACTCACTCTTACTGGTTGCATCTACGAAGACAAAAGTACGAATTAACTCAGGTCAGTAAAGGAGATAATTAAATTTTTATCTGTATACAATCATCTAGACGGTCAGGATCGAAACGATGCCAGAACATCACCCACAGACGCCTCCGCATCCTCCATCACCTTCGCCAACATCTTCTCAATCACACGTGTCTCATGCTGTACTTGCTCCTTCCCATAAATACGTTTATCAAAGGCAAACTTGAGCTTATACTCATTCACATCCGCTGTCTTGAGCACCTCAAAGACTAGAGCGTATGGCTGCGGCATCGTCACCTCGGACTTGGCCATCACCACCCACTTCTGGTACTGCTTCCCTGTGGCGGGGGCCGGCTCAAACGGCTGGAAGAGGAAGAGTGTCTTGTTTGAGAATCCCTCACGCGTCGTTCCGCAGGCTTCGTGGATCTCGTCCATACCCACTGTACTATTCTCAGTGTACTGCCAGAAATCATCCTGGGTTTGGCGAAGGAATTCCGAGACAGGCATTGACGGGTCGACTTTCGACCGCATGGGCAGGAAGTTTGCACAAGTGCCGTTGATGGTTTGGGGGTCGGGTAGATCGATGTTACGACCTGTGTAGAGGTAGTCGAATGCGACGTCGCGGTGGTTGCTGCGCAGCGCCAGCCAGAGCTGGAAGATGGATTGGAAGATGATGGAGACGGTGGCGCCGGTGGCTTTGGCGAATGCGTCAAATTCGAGGTTGATGGTGTGGACATGCACGGAGTTGATGCGTGGTTCGGTGGTAGTGCCGCTGGGGAATTCGAAGGCAATGGGCCGTTTCTCGGGTTGCTTCCAGAATGACAGCGTGCGCGACTTGTCCATTTGCCAGATGTGGAATGCGAAGTCTTTGAATGGAGTGAAGCGTTCCAGGGGGACGTTGTCTTGGTAAGCCTCAAAGTGCTCGGCAAAGATGCGGAGGAGCGTTCCGTCGTACAGGCCATGGTCGAGCTTGGTGACGATCTCGGTCTCACCCGTCGACAAATGGAGAATGGCATAGCGGATAAACGACTTGCCGAACACGAAGCGGTGATGATCAAGGGTCTTGATGATTTGGTTTCTCTGCTCGTCGCTGACGTTTTCATGGATCTCAACCACGGGGTTGGCGTCGCGGAGAACGACACCATACCACTTTCCGTGACAACGCGTAAAGGTCGTGCGCAGGATTTCATTTGTAGTTGTCAGCTCCCGAACCAGATCAATCCATTGTCTTGGTTCAAAGTCACTGCCGACCTTTCGGACTGTCATCAGACTCCACAACGCCTCGGGATGCGCACCTTGGGTCAGGAACTCGGCCTGTCCCGGAGGGCAAGGATAGATGTACTCATACTCAGCCGGCCGCAGACCGGCGGCAGAGATAGCAGCCTCAACCTCCGAGGGAGGAGTGAAAGTCCGCTGTTGAATCTGCTGTGCGTTGTCGGACTCGCCCTTCAGCTGGTCGGCCATTGCCCCAAGGCCAGGGTACTTGAGCACATCTCGCACGGAGATCTTGAACTGCTTGCGCCTGAGCCAGCTCACGAGATTGATGGCAGCAATGGAATCGCCGCCAAGGCTGAGAAAGTCGGCTTCCAAACCGAATTGATCGTCGGCAAGCTGCAGGGTTTCGATCCATCCTTGTTGCAGTACCTTTTGTGTATCAGACACCAGAGGGATGACCGCCCCCTTTGACTGCGCTGTGCCAATCTTGTCAAATGAGAATTTGGTCAGTTCGCCCTGACTCAACGACTGCACCATCGCCTTGAGCTGCTTGCGGTTGGCCTTGCCGGAGGGCAGTCTGGGTAGCGACGATAGGGGGATGATTGCCTTTGGAATCATGTACGGAGTCAGGCCGGTGAGCTTGGCTCGGACACGCTGCACGTTCTCCGCAAAACCTTCCAGTGGAAGAATCTCGCCCGGTTTCTCAGCGGCAGCACCATCGAACACGGAGACCGCGACAAGGTGCGCTGTACTGTTCTGCTTCCAGACGGTCAGCACACAGTCCTTGACCTCACCAGTTCGTAGGAAGGCCTGTTCAATCTCTCCCAGTTCAATTCGATGTCCGTTGATCTTGACCTGGTCGTCTTTGCGGCCCAGACACTCAATGTCTCCGTTAGGCAGATACCGGGCCAAATCACCACTGCGGTATAGGCGTTGGCCCTTGAGCACTTCACTCTCAATAAAAGCGGCACTGGTGATATCAGGTTTCTTGAAATACCCTTGCGCAAGCTGTGGCCCAAAGAAGCAGAGCTCCCCGACAGCGCCGTAAGGAACAGGACGAACTCCATCTGCTTCCAGGATGATGGCACCGACAGACGCAAGAGGCCTGCCAATATTCCCTCCGATCGTGTCCGCATCGACATCTTTCGTAGTTACCAGGACGGAGGCCTCGGTGGGCCCGTAACCATTGCGGAGCCTCACACGCGATGCCCAGGTTGTCACCACGTCGCGGGTCAGCTGTTCACCGCCCACGGTCATGGATTGCAGGTTGGGGACGTCATTGGGATTTAGCAGTCGAGCCACAGTCGGAGTGAGGAAAACATGGTTGACGTTCATCTCGTTGATCACCTCGGCCAGGTTGTTCAACAGGCGCTCCGAGCGCGCAATGCAGAGTGTGCCGCCGCTGTGCAGTGCTACGAAAAAGTCGTACAGCGAGACGTCAAAGACATAATTTGAGAACTGCAGCATCCGCGACACCTGTCCTTGGCGATGCTCAAACTCGATGATCGATTGCATGGCCTCTCCACAAGCGCCATGTGTCACCATTACACCCTTTGGAAGACCAGTACTTCCCGAAGTGTAGAGCAGATACGCGAGGGCATCCGGAGGGACAGTGACTTGCTGTGGCTCGGGGCCATATGCGCCAAGGTTGGCCTCGTCGAGGAGGATGATAGGAATGTCACTCTCCGAGGCAAAGTACGATTCATGTTCCTTCTCCGTGAGGACAAACTTGGTGCTGACGTCGCGAGCGATATACGCGTTTCTCTCCAAGGGATTTTCAGGGCTCAGAGGCACATAAGCAGCGCCGAGCTTGAACAATGCGAGGATGGTCATGATCATCAATGGCGACTTTTCCAAGAGAAGAGGGACGATGTCGCACGGCACAACCCCGCGCTCGGAAAGATAATTTGCCATGCGGTTCGCCTGGATATTCAACTCAGCGTATGTAAGGAACAGCTCGTTCTGGTAGTTGATGGCGATGCGATCGGGGTATCTGCGGACCGTGGCTTCGAACTCGCCATGCAACGTGCGAGTGACCCCGGGTAAGTTCTTGTGTGGCTGAAGCATGAACTGTAGCTCCGTGTCACTGACCAGGTTGGTTACCTTGACTGTCTGTCGAGGCTTGGAAGTGATTAGATGCAATGCCAGGCAAAACTGATCTAGAATGAACTCCAAGCGACGCTCTTCCATTGGCGATGTGAGCGTGACGTCGATACCTGTAGCGCCTTCCTCGACATTCAGTGTCGTGTACTCAGTTCTCCATACTGGTCGCCGACTATAGAGCTGGAACACCTCCGTAGTAATATCATCTTTAGCCTTGTCGCTGACGAGGATATTGACCATGGTGTCGAAGAGAGTAGTGCCCTGGCGCTCAGCAGCGGCCAGGGCATTACGCACGCCAAACTGGGAGTGCTTGATAACCTTCCAGAGACTGGTGTTGACTGACTGCACCAGCTGCTGAAGCGTCAGCTCCGGGTCAATCGCGACGGCGTAGGGCACGACAGCCAGTGTGGGTCCGTTCAGAGCCTCGATCCCAGAAACAGGTAACTCGCGACCGGAAACAGCTGTTGCCATTGTGACAGACCTTGAAGCGATGTGGGATGAGAGAACGAGAGCCCAGGCCGCATGGATGATTGCACTCAGAGGAGCGCGCAAAGCCGAGGATGCGGCTTTGACCTCCTGACTGACAATGCGCCTGACTGTGCATGTTTTCTCAACAGGAGCATAATTGAGAACCGTTGGGACCGCCTCGCCGAGATGCTCTCTCCAGAAGTCCTGGGTTGGCTTAGTGTCTCGTGAGTGCAGAAGAGCCACGAAAGACTTCCACTCCGAGCGCTTCTCAGGACGCCGGCCGTAGTACACACGAGCGACATCGTCGAAAAGGAATCTGTGGGACCAGAAGTCGAAGAGCGCATGGTGAACCGAGACGACCAGAATGGTTCCGTCCAGGACGGCGACACGCATGAATGGCTCGCCTAGTGTGACGCCTCTGTTCTTGTCCTCTTCGAGGTATTCGGCCAAGCCCATGGAGAATTCCGACCAAGGTAGGGTGAAGTCATTCCGGATGACCTGAACGAAGCCCTTGGCTGCGGTGACGAAGGTAGATTTAAGGAGCTCCGTGCGCCAGAAGACGACCTGAAATGCCAGCTGCAACCGTACAGGGTCGAGATGGCGAATGTCAAAAACACGTTGGTAGAGATAGTCCTGGCTGCCTTGCAGCGTGCTGGCCAGGATGCCTTCTTGCAGTGCGGTGACAGGATAAGCATCAACAACCCGGCGGTCAGCAAGCAAGTCCACCTTGAGCGCCGGATCAGAGATGAATGCAAAAGGCTCGGATGGCTCACTGCTAACGTGAGTTTGAGTCGAGTCCAATTGGGCAGTATCCGCAATTTCCTCGACCGTCTGCGCTTGAAGCATATCCGCCAACTCGACATGGATTCCGCGTTGCTTTAGTTCTCGAATCGCCCGGATTGCGTCAATGGAGGTACCTCCCAATGCCACCAGGGAATCTGAGGGCATGATGGAGGACTCGGGCAGATTCAACACTTCTGCCCAAACCTTCGCAATCTCCGAGGCAGTCTCGCTCAAGCCAGCCGTCGCACCGTTCTTCGGTGAAGTGCTGTGGCCCAACATCTGACTGACCTCAGTACTTTCTGCAAGTCGACGGATGGCCCGGAAATCCACTTTTCCATTCTGGTTCATAGGAAACTCGGCGCACGACAGCCAGTAACTGGGAACCATGTACGGCGGGAAAGACTGGCGAGCATGATTGCGCAGTTCCTGCACGAGCGTGCCCCAGTCTGCCAGGGGTGAAGGCACAACAGCAGCTACAAGCGACATGCGCTCGTTGATGTAGCATCCCACACAGACCAAGCCGGCTACGCCAGGCACCGACGCCAGTTGCGCAGCCACCTCCTCGGGCTCGACTCTCTGACCGTGGATTTTGACCTGGTGGTCGATACGACCGAGAATTTCAAACGTTCCATCCGCACGCTTGACGGCCAAATCGCCGGTGCGGAACATCATCGTGCCCGGCGCACCCTCTGGTGCCTTGACAAAGGCAGCTTGGGTTTCCTTCTGTCGGTGGTGGTAGCCATTTGAGATCTGAGGGCCGTATAGACAGAGCTCACCCGGTTCGTCGACAGGAAGAACATTGCTGGTTCCCGGCTCCAGGACGGCGGCGGTGGTTGTGTCTGTTGGGCGACCAGGATTGCGGGGGTTATCGCCGGGCTGGAGTTGACGGGAGAAGTTCAGTTGCGCACATTCGCTGAGACCATAAGAGACCCGCAGGTGTACTTTGTCAGCCCATGTGTCGACAAGAGCCTGGCTGAGCGGCTCGCCGACGGTGGTGATTTGTTGCAAGCATTCGGGCGTCTCATCGGGAGACAGCAAGGCCAGGGCTGAGGGAGTGATACCTAGGGCATCGATCTGAAGGTTCTTCAACACTTCAGGCAAAGCAGTTGCGAGCCGGTCTCTTCTGGCGAGGCAAAGACATGCACCCTTGGAAAGGGTTGCAAGAATGGTTCTTTGAGCTGCGGAGAAGATGGGGTTGTAGAAGAGCAACCATCGCTTGCGGCCATTGAGGTGGAATTGGTCGATGCCATGAGAGACGGCACGATGGCTGAGGAGGACGCCCTTGGGTGTACCAGTCGAACCAGAGGTGTAGATCAAGTATGCCAGGTCGGATGGACTAATCGAAGGAGGCTCAAGCTGTACACGGGCCTGTTCCCTCGACCGGATGCTCTCGATGGTGATGCTGTGCTCAAACAGGGAAGCATACTTTTCATGGACGACGACAGCTTCGGTACCGCAGTCAGTGGCAATAACTCGGTTACGTTGCGCAGATCCCTCTGGGTCGAGAATGACATAGGCAGATCCGGACCAGAGGATGGCCAGCACGGTAGCCACAAACTCGACTGACGGGTCCATACAGAGGGGTATGATACAGCCCGAGCGGAACTGAGCCGCTGCTGCAATGTGTTGGACAAGTTGCCAAAGCTCGGCATAGCTGTACGATGGCTCCTGCTCGCATTGAACAGCGGGAGCATTAGGGTTTGTCTCGACTTGATATTTGATGTAGTCTGTCACGAGGCAAGGAGGGGATGGAGGGCTGAGAGGAGGGAATGAGCGAGGTTTGATCGAGACAACCTCAGTGCCCTGGAGCTCAGGGCTATCCGCGAGATCTCGAAGGGCTACTGGAGCCATTCTGATGGTCTAGCGTGCTCAACAGAGAGGAACAAGATTTTATGAGTAATGGGAATTGGTATTCCTCTTTTCCTTGAGATCTCTGCTTGATATTGATAAGCCTTCGGGGATACACGAAGCTATTTATGTCTACTTTCGGAGAAGACTCGACGAGAATCTCATTTTGGACTTTACCCAACGCCCTATCCCGCAGCAACAGCAGGTTGGGGGCCAAATACAACATTCACGTCTACAACGATGCTTTTCCCTGTCCACCGACGCGAATAGTTCCGTCTCTTCAACACAGATGTTGAAACTCGCCATTCACCCATCTGCATGGCAGTTAGCACGAGGAGGGCCGCGAGTCTCCACCTCGGTTAGAACTGGCCCGTCAGTGGTAGGAATTGAGAAAAGACATTCCCGTCCAGTCCATCAATCACATTGAGTACTAGGTGATTCGACGAATCGATGTGTGGTCATGTCCCCATGTGCCGACAGGAGAGATCTGACCGTCTCTCCCAACAACGAGGGTGGAATACGTCAACACGAGCGATATCAGTTAACATCCGAGGAGGCCAACGGTATTGCACTGCTCATCGTCGTATGGAACTGCATAACTGTCACATTGCCACCGAGAACGGACAGAATGCCGATGACGATATCCGACAGGTATCTTGCGCCTCCGCAGGATCTCGATCCTTGATCGCTGAGAGAGACACGGCCTATCAGAAGCATTCTGCAGCCTGCGGTACCGAATCAGACCTAGGAGGCTCCTAACGGGAATGGAGTCAGGAAGGTTTCAGGGGTATACACGGCCACGGACTAACCAATAGAATGCACTGTGCAGCCTGCAGCCTGAAGGAATTTGTGCAAGTCCTGCCTAGTCACTTCCCAAACCATGTGTCATTGAATGATGCAATTCTGCAATGCACAGGCAGAGCCATGCTTCGAGCCATGTTAGTTCGCGCATGGGGTGGCTTGCAGTGTAACATCGTATTCGATCTGCGCGGCATGCAGACAAGGCTCGAACGCGCCACTGAGAACGGCCTATTGGATTATCGACCATGTGCAGTCGGGATGAGCCAGTCTCCGTTACAGTTGCTAAACTAGAACCGTAATGTGAGGTCGCAACAAGCTCAACCTAAGGCGGGATACGATCTCGTCCCGAATAGGAATATGCTTGGTTTGTCTGGGCGAAGATGTGGCGCCACGCTAAAATCTTACTGCAGCAGTGCAGCTCACCATTCCAACAAATTCTACGAGTCTCACGGTCTCACCATAGTCTATGCTTTGATGACGATGGTTCTAGCAGTTTCTGTGTGTCGGAGTGGCTATAAATCGCACATACACATCGCTCGACGTCGGCAAGCATCGACATCGGCTTCAGCTTCAGAACCAATCAACTTTCAGATCACACTTCTCTCGTTGACTCCGTAATATCACCATGGCTGAATCTCTGGTCTTTGCGTACGGCTCCGCGGAACCAGTCAAAGAGATCCGTCTTCTCCCAATCCCTACGCCTGCGGACTGCGGTCCTAACCAGGTGGTGGTGGAGCTGCTGTCAGCACCCATCAATCCCCTGGACTTTCTGGTGTTGCACGGAAAATACCCTGTCAAACCACAAAACCACGTCGGCCTCAACAACGGCGAGCAACGACCCATTCCCGGCTCAGATGGGGCGGCCCGTATTGTCAAGACGGGATCGGCAGTGACCCAGTTCCGCATCGGGGACACTGTCATCCTGCGGACCCACTGCCGGGGCTCCTGGCGCACGCACGCCGTGCTGGACGAGAACGACGTGCTTCGCGTTCCGTCGACGCTCGATCCCCGACTGGCCTGTATCCTGCGCATGGGGGTCGCACCGGCCTACTTCCTGCTGCGGGATTATTCGCCCCTTGAACCTGGCGACTGGATCATCCAGAACGCGGCGACAGGCACGGTGAGCCATTTCGCGAGTCAATTGGCGCACCTGCAGGGTATCAACGTCATCAGCGTGATTCGCAACCGCGGCTCGGATGAGGAACTCGAGCGCACGAAACGATCGCTGCGCTCGCACGGCGCATCGATTGTCCTGACCGTTGAGGAGCTCAAGGCCTCCGGAGCGGAGCTGCTCGCAGGCAAGCGCATCAACCTCGCAATCGACTTTGTGTCTGACGACGCACTCGCACGACTCATGGCGTCGTTCCTGGCCCCTGGAGCCACGCTGGTCACTGCTGGCTTCCTGGGAGTAGCGCCATCGGGTACCGAGGGCAGCCTGCGGCAGTTCTTGTGGCAGCGGAACATTACTCTCAAGGCGTTTCGGCTAAGCGATTGTCTGGGCCGACGATCGTCGTTCCATCAGACGGCGCTTATGGAATGGTTCGCGCGGTTATTCACGGAGGGGACGCTGAAGGCCCCGGCGCTGGAGTATGTGCGGTGGAAGCGAGGCGACCAGGGTCTGGAACGCAAGTTGCAGGAGGTGCTGGAACGCCATGAGAGGGGCGATGTAGGTGAGCGCAAGAAGATTTTGGTGTTTGAGCAGTAGTTGGGTGAAACCTGTCCAGTCGTAGTCATTGGTTTAGCAATGCACATTGTTATGAAGATCTGCAAACATTATGTCAAAAGCAAAGTAATAGAAATGACTCAGTTCGGCACCTGTCTGAAGGATTCAGCCTCGATTCTGTCTGTGCCGGGTCTGGCTGACCGGCCAAGACACATGTGCAGCCACCAAAGAGCATGATTGACGGAATCGAGAGAGAAGGATTTCGCAGGATTCTTATCCCTGCCCGCCAGCTCGGGTGGCGCCGACTTGGGCGAATCTTGCGTTGCATCGTGGCGCATTAATACGAGCTAAGCCGACGCCATTGACCCAATCGGCGCGGCGTTGTACCCCTGCATAGAAATGGATAGAATCGTAATAATAACAAAGAAATATTTCACCATTCAGCTGTAGCTTCGGCTAACCAGCAGATCTCACTATTATTATTAATCCGTTGGTTGGGTGTAGCACATCTGCTCCGTGTGTTCTTTGTTTGTCGCGGCATAGATATAGACTGCTTGTGCTCTTCTTCCATGGAAATGTCTCCATCAAACATCAGGCTGGCGTGATAGTCTCATCTGAGCTCTCGATTAATTCTACTTTCACCATGACTGCTGCTCCGGATAATCGCAGTGAAGGGTCGTCTCCTGCTTCCACACTCCCTGTTGAGGAAACCGAAGCAGAGAAAGTCATGCCGAAGGAGACACAGTCCCCTCCTCCTCCTCCGAACGGAGGCCTGATGGCATGGCTCCAGGTTGTCGGAGCCTTTTTCCTGTTTTTCAACTCTTGGTGAGATATGAATCTATACCTTGTTGGATTTTCTGCTCACTAACCCATCTCCAGGGGCGTGGTGAACACCTTTGGCGTGTACCAGACTTACTATGAAACGGTTCTGTTGCATGGACACTCTCCCTCGTCCATATCTTGGATTGGCACTGTCCAGGGCTTTCTCCTGTTTCTGGTCGGAGTTGTCGCTGGTCCAGTGTTTGACAAGGGGTACCTCAAGACCATGATAGCCCTGGGCTCGTTTCTGGTTGTTTTCGGTCTGATGATGACATCCCTGTCAAGCCAATACTACCAAGTCTTTCTGGCTCATGGAATTGCCGTCGGAATTGGTTGTGCGTTCCTGTTCTTGCCTAGCATCGCCATCGTGGCCACTTACTTTACCACGCGGCGGGCCGTGGCGACGGGCATCACTGCGTCCGGAGGAAGCATTGGTATGTCTCGTCCTCCTACCAGTCCTCGTCCTCGTGTCCTTTGAATGTAAGAATACTGACCATGTAGGCTCCGTGATATACCCCATCATCTTCCGCAGACTCATCGACAGACTCGGCTTCGGCTGGACCACCCGTATCATCGGCTTCATCGCCCTAGGCGGGCTATGCATCTCCCTCGCCGTCATGCGCATGCGACTGCCTCCTCCCAAGCAAACCAGATCCCTCCTCGACCTTTCCGCATTCAAAGAAGTCCCCTTCCTAATCTTCAGCTTCGGCCTGTTCTGCGCCTTCGTCGGCCTCTACTTTCCCTTCTTCTACCTCCCCACCTACATGTCCACCGTCCTCCACTCATCCGACAACCTAGCCTTCTACATCATCGCCATCCTCAACGCCACCTCCGTCTTCGGCCGTATCACCCCAGGCCTGGTCGCAGACAAGGTCGGCTCCCTCAACACCATCATCCCGATGGCTCTGATCGCAGCGGTCCTCGCGTACGCCTGGATCGGGATCAAGAACATTGCAGGGACGATCGTATTCGCGTGTCTGTATGGGTTTGCCTCTGGGGCTATTGTCTCGTTACCCCCGACGATTGTGGCGCGGTTGAGTCCGAATATGAGTATCGTGGGGACGAGGATGGGGATGTGCTTTACGTTTGCCGGGTTGGGGCTGTTGATTGGGAATCCGATTGCGGGGGCGTTGTTGGATTTGGAGAAGAAGGTGTTTTGGAAGGCGGAGCTGTTCAGTGCGGTTATGGTTACGGCGGGAGCGGCGGCTTTTATTTGGGTGAGGATGTTGAAGTGGAGGGATGGAGAGAGGGGGAAGTATTAGGCTGTTCAGGATGGTTAGGTGGTGGTGGATGTGGTAGAAGGTGGCTGAAAGCTGCTTTGCTGTTCCGACTCTTCTACATTACTCGAGCATAAAAGGTTTCTGTCTACAGCACTCGCTTAGGATGCTATGACTGCTTTCTAATGATCATTGATACCTGGCTGTTAGACATTGATAGACTAATGGGAACGTCTTTACCCTTTATACTTCAGGAATCAGAATATATATCTTCTCCGCTCCACATTGATCTATGTTGTGCTGCCGGACCACCACGTTCCACAACGTTATGAGAGCAAAACAGACTGGGCTCTATCGTAAGAAAGCCTTCAAAGATCAATTTAATTTAAATCTCTTCTGATGAGACTACGACAGCGATGGATGGGGGTTAGGGTTCACAGAGCACGTGGCTGGATACTGCTGCTTGCCACCGCTCTCCGGCAGGACAATAGGCTGCCTCATTCTCTCAGCTGAACTTATCCCTGTCCAATTGATAATTTGCCTGTATTTTGCATTTCCATCTATATTCCAAATTGGACTGTATTTGGTCAACATGACAAGTACGTTGCCCATGAGAGGTCGTCGGACACACCGCAAATCACGGCATGGCTGCCAGCAATGCAAGGCCAGGAAGATCAAAGTATCATAATCCCATCTTTCTTCATAGTACCAACTAATATGGCATACAGTGTGATGAAGTCAAGCCAACTTGTAAAAATTGCGCCAAACATGCAGTAGACTGCACATATTCCCTCCCAAGCAGAGGAAGCCCCGTCCCGCAATCTCAAGGGACATCGCCGCAGGGCTCAAACCCGAGCAGCTGCGCACCTTCAGACCTAGCAGTGCACGATCTCGAGCTCCTGCATCATTTCTCTACTTCCACTGCCTACACATTCTCTCGACACCCAGCACTGCAAACATTCTGGCGAATCGACGCGCCGCAGATCGGATTCGGCGCGCACTATACGCTGCGCGCGATGCTAGCCATATCCGCCCTCCACATGGCTTACCTACGACCAGCGCAAAAGCAGTTCTACGTGTCCCAGGCAGAGCACCATCACAACGTGGCCTTGAAATTTGTGACATCGAACATGACACAACTAATGGACGAGAATAGCTCCGCGGTCTTCCTGTTCTCCATCCTCACTAGCTTTTTCTCCTGCGCCAAGCCCCGGAAACTCGACGACTTGCTTCTCTTCCAGCAGGGGAGAATCTCCGAGTGGCTCGTCCTCTTCCGCGGGACGGGGACGATAGTCGAATATGCGCAAGAGGAACTCCGCTCGGGACCACTGGCAGCGTTGCTGAGTATTCGGGGCCGGCGAGACGCGTACCGCAACACCCTCCCCACGCAGGGGCAAGCCTTCATGGACGACTTGGAGGAGCTGGTCCGGGAGGAGGTCAAAGAGCAGCACGAGTTGCAGATTTACCTGGGCGCAATGCAGGAAATGAGGGCTTCGTTTGCGCTGTGGCCGGATGCTGGGATCTGGGAGACGGGGGATGTCTTTGTCTGGCTGTTACAGATATCGGAGGAGTTTCTTACGCTCCTCCGGGAGCAGCGGTATGTGGCGCTGGTGATATTTGGGTACTTCTGTCCCTTGCTCCGGCGGTTGGAGTGGATGTGGTGGTTGGAGGGGTGGAGTGTACATTTACTTTCTCGGATCCATGGGTTGCTGGACCAGGAGCATCGCACGTGGATCCAGTGGCCCATGGAACAACTGGGTTGGCGGCCTTGAAATATCCTTTTACCCATCTTGTACCATTCATTCATGTCGTATTACCTTACCTAGTCCATAGAATTGTAGACCTTTGTTTAATACCAAGGCATTTCCGGACAGACTTCCGACTGCTTCATTTTGAGTCTTCGTTACGTTGGAACCATTGCTCTATTTAAATGCGACTATCTGATGAAATACGACCCAACAACATATATAAAGATCAATCAAAGCACAACGATAGAAAAACCAGCCCCATCCCATCTACACCCCTCTCTCTGCATCTCTTCCTTGAGCCCCAAGCATCTCACATTCCGCCAGCCCACCTTTCACCCTACCCAGCACACCAGCAGGATGAAACACATTCATCACAACCATCAGAGCAAACATCAGCGCCGTGTCGAGGATATACATGAAGATCTCGTGACTAATCAGATACCCATTAAATCCCTGCGCGAATTCCACCACCCTAAACGCACTACGGATTAGGATGAGTCCGCTGACCACGTACAGTACCCAGAGCAGACCTTTCCAGCTGCGCGTCCAAGGTACTTTCCCCGAGGCAGTCACGTCACCTGCAGCCTGCGAATTGGAGAATCGAAAGTGGAAGATGCAAGCGACGAGAACAAAAACACCGAAGAAGAGAAGCTGAACACCGAGACCGGCGATGATGATGTACGTGCCGATGTTTTGGGAATTTGCGGAGCCGGCGGACATGACTCCCCCGCCTGTGCCTGTCAGAAACAAATCTAGCCAGAGGTCAGAATGTACTAACCAGCTCCCTGTAGGATAAATGAGAGGATATCCCCCGCAACAAAAATCTTGGTCATCCATCTCACAGGAACCGGACTCTGTCGCTCCGCGTGGAGAAATTTGATGACGCGACCAAGGATCATGTAGATTGATGCGGCGTATAGCGTTGGCGCCAGCAGAACCAGAAGCGTCTGGATGGCGTAGAGCGTAGTGGAAGATTCAAACCAGTGCGATGCTGCGCGGCATCCGTAGCCGATGACTTGGACTGCACCACATCAGCCAGAACATGGGAGCTAACTGGCGCAGGACTTACAGAATCCACCCACGACGAATGGGTTCATATACTTCGACCCGGACTTGACACGCTGATATACATGCGCCAGTGTCGTGATGTTGAACAAGATGGAAAAGACAATTGCTGCCGCCAGAGAGGGCTCGTAGTGATAAAGGACGAAACCATTGTTGGATGACATGTTGTCTGTTCTGCAAAGACGGGTTCTGATGTTGTGTTGGAAGATTAATGGTCATCGTGTTGAGCTCCTAGATGTTTATATACCAATGCCTGTCAATTAGGTGCAATATACAGCAGGATGTGCTGACTTTGATCTCGGATTCGTACTCGGATAGATGGCATCCCAACATAGAAATGCATGAGGCTTGGTGCTTTGAAGTATCAAACTCAATTGATAGCCAGATCCCATCTTCAATTTCGATAGGCTAACAGGTATCAATCTCTAGGCAACCTTATTTTCCTACGCTCAATTGCATGAATATATTGAATGAGAAGCGGGCGTCCTCTCCGATCCGATCTCATTCAAGTGGCTCCTACAAGGCAGTGCCTCCCCAGTAATACTGCAGCCTGAGACTCTATCGGGGCAATAATGCTACGAACAAAGTTAATTTAGGTTCTGTGGCTGGGTCCATCAAACTTGGGGCAGATCCTCCAAACGAAGATCCATTGTTGAAACAAATCGAATCCGAACCCGAACCCGAGAACCTTAATTTGGTATAGGCACTCACTGGTGAACGAAGCAGGCACAATCTGCACAATTTGAGATCGTTGATCTCCAAAGTCAATGTTCATATAAATGCAGTGTAATGCAGATCATTACTTGGCTGTCAATGTACGGTCCTTAGCGTTGCAACCGCCTATAAAAAGCGCTGGTTCTCTGGAGGCTGATCAGCCCCGAGCCCCCGAATCAGATTGTTCCTGTAGAAAAGCATTACTCGTTGGATATCTATCTTCAATGCTGACGAAAATAGTGTCATTCTCTCGCATCACACGGTGCAGGCCGACCCCGCAACCCACTACTCCATTTATCAAGGCTGGAAGAAAGCGGTCGATGAGATATCCGACGTACAAGGCATCTACCCGACCTTTGTCATGAACGTCTCTCCGGCAGACGCAGCGCGAGTAGGCAATGCTGATGGAATCGGAAATGTGCGGGGTCTGGACAAAAAGGCCGTAATATGCACGACCCTGATTCCTTGCTATGGCGATCGATGTATGTATGCTGCAGGGTCGTAGTTCAGTACAGTCTGGGATCTCGCGTCTGACGATATCCGCGTGCGAACCTGGTCCCATCGGCTCATAGAGCCTCTACAAGCCATTAACAAGGAGAAAGGGATTAGCTCCGAGTTTGTATATATGGCGAGGCGGGGCAGTGGCAGGATCCGTTTGCTGGGTTCCCAGCTAATGTGCGGCGGATGAAGGCAGTCGTCGCTGCATATGATCCTTTCAGGACCTTCTCAAGCCTGAACTGGGGCGGGTTCAAGCTTGATTTGACTAGCTAGTGGTCTAGCGCCTTTATTTCGAGTCGCCTGTGAGAAGTACTCCGTATTCGGAAACATTTCCCAATACGGTAATTGTCTTGGGATGATCGACACTCGGGTTCGGACTCGTATTCGGGTTTGCTGTCGATCACCCCTTTGCTTCATTTCGCTAAAATATTGCGGAGACAATGTATAAATATGGTGTTAGGACGTTATCAAAGGCCTTCTGTAGACTGATTCGCGAATCTATACATCCATCATTCATCATCCAATCTCATTCTCATCGTGCCTGTACACAATGATCGAAACCACTACAACCACCATTCCCGCCCTGGAGAAGCAAGACATACAAACAGAGCTCAACTACTGGGGAGGCAGCAACGATCCGATCATCCTCGATTTCACCAAACCCGACGCAAAACAGAAGTACGCAGAGGTAGAAACGAAACAAGAGAAGCATCCCGTCCTCATTCACGACATCCGCGGAACCGAGGACCACTACTCCCTAGAAACACATGGATTCCAATACTTTCACGACGAGGTCCCCGAGCTCGACGACTGGACCGACGAGCAAAAGGTCATCGACACCCTTATCCCCAAGTCAGAGGAGCTCGTCCGCAGAATGTATGTACTTTTCCCACCACAACCATGCCAATCTCCTAACCGGACGAACCAGAACCGGCGCCAAAGAAACAATGACCTTCACCCACCGCATCCGCTGCTTCTCCTCCGACGCAGCAAAACTAGCCGACAACCGTGCCCCAGCGCACAGCGTGCACACGGACTTCACCGTCGCAGGTGCACTGCGGCATCTCGAAACACAGATCCCCGACCCGGAGCGCCGCAGGCAGCTGTTAAGTAGTCGAGTCCTGATAGTCAATGTCTGGCGGCCATTGAAGACTGTCCATCGGGATCCTCTCGCTGTGTCTGACTGGCGGTCCGTCAGCCCGCAGCAGGATATCATCCCCTATCGACTGATCCTCCCCCAGGGCTGGAACGAGCTGAGCAAGGTGAAATACAGTAAAGACCAACAGTGGCACTATCTCAGCGAACAGCGGCCTGATGAGCCGTTGGTGTTTAAGCAGTTTGATAGCGGTAAGTTGGAGGAGGGAGGATGTAGCCTGCCGCATAGCGCTTTCGAGCTTCCTTCCATGATGGATTCTGAGCCTCGGCAGAGCATCGAGATTAAGATGTTTGCATTTTTGTAGTTTTGTCCTGTCGTTCCATCGTTTCATCGTCTCGTGCTCACGACTCAAGAGGAGTCTATGCGCATACTACCCTGTCAATATTTCCGAATGAATATTAGCTTTCGCGTCAGTTACTATGAGGCGATCACATTTCCACGGTCCATCCTATGAGCTCCGCCACCAAGCCGAACTGCATGAGGCCGGGGCTAAGCGCTGGGCTAGTTAGGGCCAACTTGCACCAAGACGCTGTATGCCAGTAGACGCACGAGACTGTGCTTAATCCTAAGGATAGAGTTATTACATCCAGCCATATTGGTTAACTACCTCCAACAACTAGTTGGTTAGTCTGCATACAGCGCCATTTTGAACCCAGGTTTAGGCCAATCGCCACCGATTCCAACTACTAGCCCAAAAAGTAGGCACCAGCCCTCGACCAGTTACTTGGCAAAGGCCATTCAGTTTTATAAATGGCATTGCTATCCGTTGAGATGCACCAGTTCCCAAAAAATCTACTGATAGTGATATTACTACTGAACACCAACATGAGCTGCAGGGTAAGCAACCGTCTGAGAGATGCACTTAACTCTCAACCATCCCTTATCACAGACAGCCTGGTATTCCGTCCACAGAACTAACACAATAACCAGCTTCTCCCCGACTTTGTCAAAGACATGAAGCGCGATCCCTCCGGCAAGGGAATCCACCTCCGCAAGGACGGCGTACTGCGCACCCTCTCAGCCAACCACGAGGTCCTCGACGCGCGCAGCCTCACCCCGGAGCAGATAAGGAAATTCTGGATACCTTTCCCCCCGAGCGGATCCAGAAAGAGGAGTTTCGTGGTGTGGATGGCACAAAGGTTACGAGTCAGGAAGAACTATTCCATCCTGCGCCGGGTATCCTGCCGACGAAACCGGACCAGGAGGAGGCTGCGGAGAGGCGGAGGATGGTGAAGGAGAGTCAGGAGGCGTATTTGCGGGCGAAGAGTGATGAGTATGAAAGACTGGAGTGAGCGATTCTGCGGAGGATTTGCTATAGCAGGTTCGTTGGGACATAGGAGCTTTAATCGAACGGACGATGTGTATTGAACCTTAGTAGTCAATTAGCTTCTTGTGATGGAAGGCACATCTGAAGCCCGGACTCCCCCGAGAAGACGCCGACAACCCACTCGGTAGAGTCCTAAGAGCCCTAAGTGCTAGCTAGTTCGCTACGCTATGTCTTACGGTCTTACCAAGCCAACCGTAGATATGCACGATGACTGCGCCGCAAAATCCCAATGTTAAGTAATGGTGCTGAAATTTCAATAAGCCTGGCAATGAGTCATACTTGAGTTCCGTATAATTTAACCAGGATCAAAATCCCTAAGACAAATACGACTCACAACTTTACAAATAGAATGTGAGGACCTATTAAACTAACACTGAAAATAAGAGATCATGTATCGAAGGAAGTTAACTACATGTGAGCTGGTTATATAGGCATGAGAATCCTACTTTAGGGAATTCCTGTACCTTTAAACAAGGGAACTAGACTTTATGATGGAATAATAGACATAAGCTACTGTTCCGGGCGAAGGCAGCATACACTTGATTAGGAGTATATACACTCCGGGTATAGATAGGATATTTATGTGAACCTTACATTTTTGTATCCACAGAATTACCAAGGGCGAAATCTTAAGATGTAGTACAACTCCATAGCTTGTTGGGATATACAGAGCCCTATATTGTTGGGTACAAAAAGACTAGAGCCCTAACCTCAATACTTTCCCTCGAACGCACCCCCTCCAGTGGCTTTGGTAGTGGAAGGGATGTATGTGGGACATCTAGCAAAGGAGTATTGTTTGTTAGGCCATGTTCCCTTTGGTCGCGTACTCCTTGATTTCCTTTCTTTGTTGGCAAGATCGGATGATTGGCAGAGGGTAAATGGTTGATGGCCACTTACATTTCACACTCCCCTCCCTCGAGTCAAAACTCTTAAATAATAGAACATCTTCATCACTCTGCCTACTCATATAGTACCACTGAAATGGCTTTGTTGAATCATATAGTGCATACTGGACTGTGCCTGTATAGCGGCCACGGGTGATATCTGCCCCAATTAACCTCGATGTGTCGACAGAACGTCCATCACAAACAGCAATGGGGCATTCTTCAACTGGACCGTTAATTGGGCGCCAGATGCTATAATCATTTCAACCCCAAGTCAGCACTTAGAGAAAAGTACGGATAAAAGCCCGTTAGGACTAGAGAGCTACTCACTTTATCATCTGCACTTGGCCAGAGAGAAGGTGCTGGGCTTCTTCAGGGAGATGACTGCGAATGCGTTCCATCGTGGGTGTTTGCGGTTGATCTACCGTTAGGAGCGTATCTTGACATATTTAGTATTGACATGGATCGACGGTGGCAGCATTGTGTTTAGATACTCACCTACATGGACTTGTCGAGCTCGACTGAGCAATTTTCGATTTTTAGCTTGTCGGTCTTTGGCGCTTGTCTTCTTTCTTAGCTATCAAAGATGTTAGTGAAAAGATCATTCCAACCGTAAGATGCGGCTTATTTACTTTCCAGTCAAAGATGTAAACCCGATCCACTCCCTTAATCTCATTTCTTATAATAGCTTCACATTCAGGCAAGAATACCTTCTCGACCTGTTCTGCACTCCAGAAATCACTCGACCCCATCGATGATGGATACTTGCGATAAACGAACCCGTTCATTTCAAGGCTGAAC
This sequence comes from Scortechinia acanthostroma, assembly GCA_011319215.2. Classification (NCBI taxonomy): domain Eukaryota; kingdom Fungi; phylum Ascomycota; class Sordariomycetes; order Coronophorales; family Scortechiniaceae; genus Scortechinia; species Scortechinia acanthostroma. Next base: position 39,948 of record JAABUG020021091.1, read on the forward strand.
TCCCTGCCTTGTTCCTTTGTCCCCCGAATATCTCGAATAAGTTCTTCATCGGCCCCTTTATGGAATGTCAGATTGTGTGCCGGTTGTGCGTTCTTTCTCTTTTTATGGCCGAATTGGGCGATGCGATATGGCCGCGTATGGTTGTAGATAGACTGCCATTGGAGATATGCCAACTTGACCTTCACATCTGTCGACTGACAAGACATTATGAATTCATGAACAGGTAGACTATGGTATGGATTAAGTTGTGAGGACCTATTGTATATTTAAATCAGTAGCTCGTTGAGTCACATTTAGTGCATAGTAGGCTAGATTGGTATAACTAGTGCCTTGGCTACCTAGTAGTTATGGCGAAGAATTGTACTATATGGGTCTGGATTCGCGAGTTGCTTGGCAACTAGTTGCGATAATGTTGGTCTTTGCGCATAGTCAATGAGAGTCCAGCTAGTATATTGTTTGTTAGTAACTTCTTGAGAGCGTCACAATCTCCAGTCCACTTCTTTCCGCGAGACACAGTTTAAAGAACCTCATCCCTTCTCAATTTCCCACCTACTCCGAGGGATACCTCCTGACCATGGAAAAATGGGGAACACCAAAGATCTGCAGGGTAGCCAATTCCATAAACCCAGCAGCTTCATACAGAGGCCGCCCAGCAGGGGTAGCAACCAGATAGCAATCTCTCTTCTCAGCTGCAGCCCGCTGTACTCCCCATTGTAATAGCAATTTCCCAATACCCCTCCGCCAATGCCGCGGGTCCACAGCAATATAATCAAGATCTACGCCGTGCATTAGTCTATGGCTTCGCAGCTAAAACGCGCGGGGTAGACATACGCCACACATTCCGTTTCATCTCGTCCCCGAAATGCGCTCGGGCGTCTTCAGCAAGAATCCGACGCATTTCGGCTAATGCGGACTGGTCTAAGCCCGGGTGCGCAGCAGGTTCTGGTTCTGGTTCTGCTGTTTGCGTTTCGTAACCGCCAGCTGGGAATGGAACGTCCCACAGCGCAAAGCCGACAATCTGCTCGTTCAGAGCACTGTCTACAGCCACTATGATGGCGGTGCCGGAAGAGTGGAAGCTGGAAGTCTTGCGAGCGTATCGCCATTGTCTGCATGCTTCGCCCACTGGCATGTTTGGTGGTTGGAGGTCGGGTGGGAATAAGCGGCGGGATATGGCGTCTGTTTTGGGATTGAAGGCTGCTGCTGCGATGTTTCCGATTGTCTCGAGGTCTGTCTCTTTTGCTTGGCGTATGGAAAGTACCATTTTGCTATTTGGCTGTTCTTCAAAGTTGTTGGTTATGTTCTCGTCATAACACGCTTGATATGGGTGGAAGCCGGGAAGGTGATATGGATTGGGCACGATCCTAGAATGAGGGCAAAGTCAAACAGAGGGCGAGTTGCCCAGACAGAAGTCTTCAGAAATGAAGATAGATGATGCCACCTCAAGCTGATCTAACGTATCAATTCTGAGCCCACTCAGCAGCTACCCCGCCTCGTATTCCCCCACTGTTTGTCGAACATTCCGAGACTTACCGAGTGGATAGGCAGTGACAGAGCAGAAAGTCCATACGCCGTAGCCGTGGATGAACAGGTGCAAAGACAAAAGAATGAGAACGGATACGGCATGTATGATTTCCATGAAGAGGGAGATAGCGTATTCTATAAGAGGAGATGCAAAGTCAACCCCAACGCCGCGCTGCCAAATATTGTACATAAAATAGACGAAGTGATCACTCAGACCAGACGAATACTGTTCTCCTCCAAGTACTGCTCAAACCGCTCTGGAAGCCCTGATGGTTCTGCAACAGCCACGTACGTATCGGGTCTGATGAGGTACGCTGCGTCTCTCCCTAACCCAACGGCCTGGTACTTCTCGTCCCAGGCAAAGACACGCAGAGGCACATGGTTTGCGCGACACCAATCCTCCAACTCCACCTTCGTATCCCCATATACATGCACCTGCCATGTAATTTCCTTTAGACTTTCAAAGTTATCAACGTCACCGACAGGCGCCCACGGGATCCGATCGCCGCCTTGCACATAACCAGCCGTCCCCGTGGACAAAGCGCTGTCGCGATAATTCAGCTTGATTTGCGATACACCCTGAAACACACGGTGTCGGACCCTGTCGAACCGGGTCAAGATGGGCATGATTGTCGGAACGACCCAGGTCCGGATGAAGTTCGCTACGTATCCCTTGGCAACGAGGTTTGTGAAGGCGCGGTCGGTAGTGTTAACGAGGATACTTGCAAACGCATGGCGCTCCGGATCGTAGCTGTCCAGCAGCGATGCGTCAGCCTTTCCATGCACCACCGCTGCTATCTTCCAGGCGAGGTTGATGGCGTCCCCGATGCCCGTGTTCATGCCCTGTCCGCCGACGGGACTATGGATATGCGCTGCATCACCTGCGAGGAACGCGCGGCCCCTGCGGAAGCTGGCTGCCACGCGATGGTGCACGCGGTAGACGGTGAACCAGTTGACTTTGTTGATCTGCAGCCCCATGTTCTTAATCGTGGCTGGTGCGACGTCCTCGAGCGTGAGTTCGGAGAGATCTTTGGTTACTCGTGCTTCGTCCACGGCGCCTGAGAGACGGGCCTTTCGATCTTGGTTGTATGCGAGAGATAGCATGAATTCTGATTCGTTGAGAGAGACGTGTGCCTCGCCGTTCAGCGTCGGCCCGCTGCCCTCGATATCTGTCACGTAGAAGAGCTGGGGGTATGTTGCGCCTTCGAAGTCGATGTTGCAAGCGTGACGGACGGCGGAGTGGGCGCCGTCGCAGCCCACGATGTAGTTTGCCTCACAGAACTCGACTTTCTCGTCTTCCGTTGAGTTTGGATGCTCGGTTGTATGCTTCAGTCGAGCAGAGATATACCCCTCATGCTCAGCAAAGTCGACCAACTCCCAGTTCCGTTGCACCTTGACCCCCATCGCATTCAAGCGATCTTCCAGTAATCTCTCGTGGAAATCCTGGGGGTAAATATGAATGAACGGGTACGGGGTCAATCCCTTGCCGGCATCGCCGATGGGTATATGAGCTCGGTGGACGCCTTCAGCCCAGATATTGGTAGCTTCGATTTTGTGGCCGTTGGCGACGACGTCGTCGGCCAGGCCTAACTGACGATATAGCTCCAGTGTACGAGCGTGGATCACCAGAGCCCGAGAAGTAGATGCCTTGGCTTCGTGTCTGTCGATAATGCGCACCTTGACATTCTGGCGGGTGAGCCAGAGGGCGAGGACGAGGCCAGTGGGACCGGCCCCGATAATAAGAACTTCGGTACGGGAGGTCATAGTAGGAAACTGTCCAATGGTTGTGATGATAAAATTTCTTTTGCTTGTGCTATGATGGACAAGTATACTATGCTCTTATATATTTTTTCGTGTTGCTAATAACGCATGTAAGCGCTATGCGTCATCTTACTCGGGTTGATTCGGGCTGTGTTGCTGATGCTAGACATCCCCGGTCCGAGAGTACATCACGAGGCTCAACAAATTGGGGTGACTCATGGACCATGCACTGCATGCAGTAAGTTATCTATAATCAGATTTTCATGCAGATGATGTCGCTCGCCAAGTCCAAGAATCAAGCACAGCCCAAGGCGTGGATCTTTCCGAGTGGTTACCACGGAAGAAGCCGGCGGATGCCAAGCTATATCAATAAATACCAACAGGTCGAAATTGTTGACTGCACTTCTGATTCGCTCATTGTAGTGCTTGGAGTTGATGGGAGGTATTTCTGCTGACGCACCGTTGCAGATACAAAAATCCTCATCAATTTATCTAACCCTATTAGGCAGTCCTCTTGCAATGTCTCAGTGGATCACCGTTCCTCAAAGAACTGGCAGCCAACCATTTATTTTGTCGTTTGTGAGAATCTGCTGCTTTCTGCTTACTGTTATCCTGGTAGAGGTAGGGAATCCGTTTCCTTTTCTAGCCTTAGGAAACGATCTAATCTGGAACGAAGGATAACAGGATCAAAACTTGACCATCAATCTGACTTATACGCAATCTAGTAAAGGATTGACAAGATTGGGACACATTATCACTCCGACTACCCCCACAAAGACATTGAACCAGCCTCTAATCGCGTTTCTAACGTATACCCATGGATATAGCGAGTTGCCTTAATTGGGCATCCATGACATCTAGATGTGAGTGCTCTCGACGGCAGCTAGAGTGCCATTCTCAATGGCACCAGCATGGTGACCAGCAACCAATCCATAGGCGTATTGGTACCTAGTCGCCGTTAGAACCACATGGAGGAATCTTAACCGGCCAACTTACTTGTCCAGGTAGGGCAAAACCTGGTCCAGACCAGGGGTATTCCTCCAATCGCGCATGAGATCAGTGACGACGCCAAATGTGCCAGTGAGGGTGACGCCAGCCTTCTCCATGCGACGATTGGCATCGGCCGCCAGTTTGACGTCAAAGGTCCCGCTGGCCTCGGTGTTGGCGAAGACCTCGTATCCCTCGTCGATGAGCGAGAGGGCCAAGAAGGCGGTGCCTAACGCCTCAGACTCATCTTTGAAACGAGGCCAGGGAAGACAAAACTTACAGACTTCGGTAACGATACCGCCGATAATCAACTGCTTCTTGCCGGTGGCCTTGACGGCCGCGCGGAACTCGGCGTTATCCCAGGCGTTGACCTCTCCCTGCCGCTGGACAATGGTTACATTGGGGTTCAGGTCGACGACTTCCTTGACCATCAGTCCGTTGGGACCAGTGTCAGAGGAAGTGGTCATGACGACGGGCAGGTTGAACAGGTTGCCCAAGGCGGCGTGGGCAAGCATGTTATTGCGGAAGTCGTTGGTGTTGTAGTCGCGGACCAGCTGAGCGAGACCGACTTGGTAGTCGATAATGAGACCGACTTGGTAGTCGATAATGAGGACGGCCTGGTTGAGAATTAGCAACCGGACAACCTCGGGTAGGAAGCAAAAGGGAATACCGCGTTCTCCTTGTCCAGTCGGCTCCAACCCTTGGCGGATGTGGAAGCCGCCAGGAGAGCGACAGTCTGAAGGGCTCTGATGAAACGCATCTTGTCGGTGTTGATGGTCTAAGGTGAAATGATGGAGTTTCCTGTCTGGCTGTTTGCTCTTGGTCTGTGGTCCAGGAACTGAAGCGGGAGGAAGCTCCTTTATACTCTCGATGTTCGATGGGCACCTTTCAACTCCGACGGAGCATTCATCTCTGGTTCCTTACCATCGGGTTGATAAGCATGACACATTGTTTGCTAAGTCCACGCAGACTCCGGTGTACCCATTCCAAGTATATAGCCTTCCCCTGCAGCCATCTGCAGGAATGGGTCGCAGGAATACATAGTCGACCTCCAATGAGCACGAGAGAACATACCTGCGAGCTTGACAAGCTCTCCATATCTCGGAATATCTTGCATAAACTTCAAGGGCAGGGCTTTCGAGATTGTGTTCAATGGGATTCGAAAGTGGAATGAGACCCTGAGTCAGGTCATGGTAATGATATGCTAAGACGTCAGAGACCCATCATATACTCTATAATGCCGGTTATGTGTTCAAGCTTGACAAAATACATCGTGTCAGGACAACCATCGTTGGCTATGTGGGAGTTTCTCATTATTTTCCTTAGGTGCTCAACTGAACAAACTATAGACTAATCATATTTAGGTAGAGATTCTTCAAGCATGAGATCCATCTCATAAACATACGCATTGGGTCATATCAGAGTAGTTCCGCATAGAATTCATCTACCGAGAAGGCCATCGGGCCTATGTCAGCCGCCACTTTTTCACCAAATCAGAATATGCCAGAAAATGAGGATCACTGACGAAATCATTCATAAGCTTGAGTAAGACTACTAAAATCTTACCGTCTTACTTCCCTCCATGCGTAAAACTGCCAAAGCGAGCAGTAAGCATTAAGCAATGCATTGGACTAATCATATGTGGGAATGTTGTCAGTTCGGGCCGAACCTTTTAAAAGAGCCTGGAAACTATGACTCCCAAGATTGGCAGTTTTCTCCCAAAGTTTCAATCTAGTCTACTCTGTGGCTACCTGACTAAGGAGTGCTATGGAGACGGACGGCTTACCCAGAGTCTGAGATCTCGTACATCCCGCAGCAGGATCATGCGTGGAAATTGAGCTCAACATATACCAGAAGAAAAGAATCGTCAGAGAGAGGAGCTATGTGCTACCATACATAGTACAACTTGTTTCTGTTATCCAAATTGCATGAAAGAAAAGGTGGACTCTTGATATGTGTTCATCCCGGAGTGATGAGCTAGAATCCTCAGGCACCGGCGTACGATATATATAGTTGAGATCGACTCTACGGCTAGTCTATAGCACAACTGAGGGCAACAAAGTCCAGCAGCATCAGCAGCAAAAAGGATAATAAAGTTTGATTCCAAACCCAGATAGACAAGAGAAGATAACAAGATATGCTTATCTGCACTTTCTGATTGTATCAGATATGATGAGATTGCCACATGGTCTCGTTATCGTGCGGGGTAAGCCTATAACTAGAAATGCTGCAGTCCGCAACAACACAAAAAGACAATAAACTTGGAATAATCCAAGGAACGGCCATAATGTCGGATATACCACACGTATCAAACTGGATCAACGGCGCCCATACGCCCCCAACCCCAAAACGGATCACCGTGCTCAACCCCGCAACCGAAAACCCCATCGCAACCATCGACACAACACCTCAAGCAACCGTCCAAGATATCATCGCAGCATCATGGGAAATATTCCATACCGGACCCTGGTCCCGCGCCGACGCTTCCGACCGCTTCACCGTCCTCTCGAAAGCAGCGACCCTCCTCCGCGGCCGCCTCCCCGAATTCATCGACCTCGAAACCAGACAGACAGGCCGCCCGATCCGCGAGATGCGCGCCCAGCTAGCGCGCGTACCAGAATGGCTGGAGTACTTCGCATCGCTAGCTCGCGTGCACGAAGGCCGCGTGACGCCCTTCAAGGGTCCCGTCGTGAACACCCTCACCCGGCTCCCGCTGGGCGTGGTGGTTCAGATAACGCCGTACAACCACCCTCTTCTCATCGCGACGAAGAAGATAGCGGCTGCGCTAGCGGGCGGAAACGTGGTTATCGTCAAGCCGTCGGAGCTCGCGCCGTTATCTGTGCTGAGGCTTGGGAAGTTGTTCAAGGAGGCGGGCTTGCCTGATGGTGTGTTGCAGATCGTCAGCGGGTACGGCTATGAGACGGGCAAGTTTCTGTGTGAGAGTCCGCGGCTTGCGAAGATCGATTTGACGGGTGGGTTGGCGACGTACAGGGCGATTGCGCCGGCTGCGGCGGCGAACATGATCCCCATCACGGCGGAGCTTGGGGGGAAAGCGCCGGTGTGTTTGTTTCCGAGCCTTGACGTGGAACTGGCGGTTAAGGCGGCGCTGTTTGCGAGTTTTATTGCCAGTGGGCAGACGTGTGTGACTGGGAGTAGACTCCTCGTGCATACTGATCTTTATGATGGATTCAAAGAGCTGTTGGAGAAAAGGGTGAGAGCATTGCGGGTTGGAGACCCGACGGACGAGCGCACGCAGATTGGCTCCGTCATCTCACGCGCAGCCGTGGAGAGATGCTCTGCGTTTGTGGCGAGGGCAGTACAGGATGGAGGCAGTGTGCTCTGCGGTGGTAGCCCGACAACCTCCAATGGAAAAGGCTTCTTCTTTGAGCCGACTATCATCGAGACACATGCTGATTCGGATCTCGCTTGTAATGAGGTCTTCGGGCCGGTTATTGCGCTGGTGAGATGCGAGTCAGAGGAGGAGATCATTCGCATCGCCAACAGCACATCCTATGCCCTCGGAGCATCGGTCTGGACAAACGATTTCACCCAGGCTCATCGCGTTGCTGCGAAGATTGAAGCGGGTATCGTATGGGTAAACGGACACCACCTGAACGATCCATCTTCGCCCTGGGGTGGGTTCAAACAAAGTGGTATGGGGAAGGAGAATGGCATCGAGGCTTACGAGAGCTACACCAAGGTCAAGAGTACAGTGATCAACTATGGGGTGCAGCCTGTATGGTTTGATGACGAGCCTGCCAACGCGCGGTATGGCTAGTTCTACAAGCGTACCTGGAATGTCACCGTTGTTGTAACTCTATTGCATCAGACATCGACATAGCCCAGGAAAAGTAATGAGATTCCAATACTGCAAGAGTAGTAAAGTCAGTGACTGACAGTAAACGTATCATTCGGCCCCGAGCCCTCGGCGATCCCCATATTACCCAATTCGGCAAGTAAGCTAGAGTTTCTGCCTCAGGCTACAACATCGAAGGGCTGAATGCCCCGAGGATCAGGCATCAGCCCCGGAGAAACACCAGACCGGGACGTCAACAATCTCCTTGGCAAAGCCATCATTCATCAGTGACATGACCAGTTCATTGCTCATCTCGATGAATCATGTCTTGCCAAGACAGATTTCCCTTAAGTTTGGACTTCGAGTGACCCGGGATTGCTCCGATTTGTTCGTGTTTAGACTTTGGCTAACTGACATTTTTGATTAGTGAAAACAATGGCTCACTCCTCATTATTGATTAGTGATCGTCCCGAGGTCTAGCAACCCTCCAGGAGCTACCTCCATCATCCATGCTGACAGATACACATGAGTGACACGAGGGGTCAGAACTTGATTCGTTTGATGAGAAAGTGCAGACGGCTTAATAATCGTCGATAGACTCATCCAAAATCGGTTCCCGGCTCGATTCGCCGCCCGCTCGGATGATCTGCCCACTGAGTGGACTGAATAACAGCTGGCCATCCAGTCGAACCTCCTTCAAGCGATACATCGCAGTTCGATAATCTCAAGTTGTCAACAAATTGGCTCATTGATAGCCCGCCGCCATGTCGGTCGAGCAGTTTCAATCCAGTGATCACATTTGGGCTCGGTCGCTTTCGGTTTCAAGTTCAAGCCCTTTGTCCCACGCGCCAGTCATGTCGTCAACTGAATCGAACCCCACTCTCTCAACGTCTTCTGACGCTCATCAGTCCGCGCAAGACGACAGACCACGGAGGAAAATGAAGGCCAAACCACAACCAGCAAAGACAAGGGAACAGTCTTCTAAAAAGAGAGGCCTCCCGCAGAAAGTGCAGGACGCCGAGACACCTGCCGAGGTGAGTTATAGCTATCGCTTCTTACTCTGAGAACACCTGCTCAAAGCAGTATCAGAGACGCCGGGCTCAGGTCCGTCTAGCACAGCGTGCCTACCGTTCCCGTCAAGAAGCCACTTTGTCGCAGCTGAAGAATCGTATCGCGGAAATGGAGTCGGTGATTGAGACTATGACGGAAGGCTTCCTTGCATTTAGTGACAAGCTGATGCAATCGGGCGTTTTAAATGCAGCTCCTGATATTGCTCAGTCCCTTAAAGAGGTGACTGCCAACTATGTCGCACTTTCAAATCGGATGACAGAAACAGACGGAGATGACGTTGCTACACCGCAAGATAAAGCATTGTCCCGAATCACTGCATCAGAACAGTTATCCTCACACTCAGCAGAGCGAACAGGCCATTTGTCAGACCCGGTAGTCGCTGTCGGAGGCGCCCCTGCGAATGGTGACCGTGGCGACGCAGAGCTTGTCGGCGCAATGATACCGATGGAGACACCAGACATTGCTAATGACCTTCTTTTTCGTATCACAACTCCGACAAATATCAGAGTCCCATCTCCCCACATCTTCAACATACGTACACCCTTGTCGCATCTATACGGTCCGGATAGCTCCTTCTTCGCCCAAAGGTTGCACCTGGCCGCCTATAAGCTCGCACACCAATACCTGAAGAATCCCGCTGTTTCCGACTCCGCGTTACCTCGGATCTTTGGTTTCCTGTTGAGCCGATGGAGCCGACGCCAACTTATCGCGTACTTGAACTCCTTTCTAAAGTCTTCCGGTGGACTAGAATTTTGCAAGAAATACAGTCCTCCCTTGCTGAACCTGGGCGGCGCCGGGTTGCACTACCCACGGAAGCACTCGCCTATCAGCGATCCCAATTCATCTTGGCTTCCATCGGCTGAAGACATTTCGATGATGTATGCAAATGGGTTGAGTATTCAAGACCTTGAAGAGCCATGGTTTGACCCGGGAGATGTGGAGGGGTTCCTTCAGGAGCAGGGCATAATTCTTTCCAATCGAAACATGCTTCCAGAAAACCTAGAGAGTCATCGTCAGGATATGGTTACCAGAACATGGCAGTCAGGCTTTCAGGATGGCCAAGCGATGTTCTCGCAGGGTCCCATGTTGGCGGTCGATGAAGATCACTTGATCAATTGTAAGCCTCGTTGAACTGTGTACCGGTATGACATTGAGCGCTAATTTGGTCCGGCAGGGCTGTCCTATCGTGGCATTTGCCTGGGCCGTGCGCCGGGGTTTCGCAAACGTCATGTGGAGAGGTTCATATCGCAACATGCTTGGCCCGTCGGCGCGCCTCAAATGCCTATTCAGGCCATCACAGTAGTCTAACTCTACTTACGACAGCGCGTTACGTGTTTAGCTTTTTGACCAAAGCCGATTGTGTGCTGTAACGTCAGTGACCATCGGCCGCAGCAATATCTACCTTATATCCAGCGCGCTTCCGCTTCCTCTGGATCAACTGGTAAGGACTGGTTGACGTAACCCACAGTGACCTTGGCTCTGCTGTTCGATAGGGCCTCTGGACGATAGCAGCACCATCACCCCACGGTGTCTTCCGGTTAGCTAGGAGGAATTTCGTTGCATTTCGCACCATCTTCTCATGCAACGCTTTCACGTGCGCCTCAGCAATATATGCACACCGGTAATGCTGCCGCTTGTATTGGTCATCATGATAGCCAGAAGATGGATCTATTGCTGTCGCCAATCTCTTCGGTTGTCGTTTGTAAATGGTTGTATCCAAACCCAAAGGCTGAGTGAAGAGACGTGAGCGTGACGTGGGGCTTCTCGGCTTCTCGTTCTCCATAAATTCCCAGCTTCCGTTATTGGAGATCAGTTTTGATGCAGGTAGAGCTTGAGTGAAATGATATAGCCGCCTGACCTGCGATGTTGGCGTTTGTGTCGAGGGTGACGTCCCAAGTTGTTGCTTTCTATACACCGTCAATTATCTCACCCGTGATATGGCATGGGAACGGATGGTGGATTACTTTTGATCACCGCGCCGTCCGGAACCCATTGATGGTCAGAAGTGGCGGCAAGGAACGAGGTAATTACAGCCATCCGATCCTCTGCACTATGGCCACTTCATTCTGGAGAGCCGTGGTGCCCTTCACAGCCGCAAGGAAATAACACTTTTCGGTTTCGTGATGAATAGGTGACGCAACATGAAGGACATAATTAAAGCCATCGAACAGCCCGCCAAACGCGCGGAGTCACACGTAATATCTGGGATGATGCAAACTGGATCTTATCTTCGTATTTCGAGAAACCGTTCTGGAGTTGCGGTGTCTGTGTTTCCTTGCGTACGCTGATTCGACGGCCGTAGTCCTTTCAGAGCTTCAAGGGAGACGGCGCTGCGGATGAACCCGCTGGCGCACGTGAATCAAGATGAGGCCGCAGGGCATTTTGACACTGTCTTTCATGCTCACTGGATCGGTCGCAGGGCATTTTGACACTGTCTTTCATGCTCACTTGATCGGTCGCAGGGCATTCTGACACTGTCTTTCATGCTCACTTGATCGGTCATGAGATGCAGGTAGAACTTTTATATATGGCGGGACGATTCTTGTCGCAACCTTGGCTAAGCGAGGAGGCCCGAAGGGACTAAATGCCCTTGGCTCGGCATAAGTGCAATTTTTAGTGATCAGCTCGGTGAAGACGGTCGAGTGGCTGATCCGACTTCCTCGTATCACTGATTAGTGATACAAGTATCGAGGAACAAATGCGCGATATACGAGACGGGATGATTAGTATTCACGAGATGCAGCGTGTCACCACCCCGCTCGATCTGCATAGCTTGCACATATCACAGGACTCCCGTCTACAACGGCCCTTTTCTAGATTGCCGGGTTTCGTATCGCAGCCTGGTTGTCTGTCATGATGACGGAGCTGCGGAGATCATACGTCCACTAACTGGACTATATAATGGTACTTCATCCTCGACAATCATTCAAACAATACCCACCAATAACAACAAGAATTCAAGAAAATAATCGAAATGCCTCAATGGCTCATCCAACATACTCCCAACACCCTCAGCGTGGAGGAGAAAGCGCACCTCGCGCAACAAATCACCCAGGTCTACGTCCGCTACGGCCTCCCAGCCTTCTACGTCCAAGTGCACTTCACCGAGCAACCAGCCGGCACATCCTTCATCGGCGGTGAGCAGCACCCCAACTTCGTGGCGCTGACCATCTACCATCTGGCGCGAACGATGACTTCCGACGAGCAGAGGCAGGGATTCTTAAAACACATTGACGCGGTTCTGACGCCGATGTTCGAGCCCAAGGGGATTGACTGGGAGTATTTTGTGATGGAGGTGGGGAGGGATCTGTGGAAGATTAATGGGCTTGTGCCGCCGGCGGCTGGGTCGGAGGAGGAGAAGGTCTGGGTTAGGGAGAATAGGCCTGTGAGGCTATAGACGACTGGATGGATTGAGGGTTGTACATAGTTTGTACATGAGTTTCAGATGACTCGTTGACGGGCGGGGACCACTGCAAGATGCTACTGTTTGATATGAATGATGAAAGGATCAGCTTCTGCTATCAAGCTCGCAAGGCCAATTGATACGGCGGTCGTCAATGCTACACAACTCCTGGATCGAGCTGACGCGAACCTTCCTACTTGGCCGACTTGAAGGTGAGTGCAAAAAGAAGTTCTATTCCATGGGCAGTTTGTGCTTGCCAATCAACTAGCGTAATTTCCCAACTTTATTGGGATCATAGCTTTCCTTCTCCTGCAAGGGATCCCTGCCTTTCCTTTTCCTGCTTATTCCGACACGAGAAGGTTGTACCCTTGCAGGGTCATCTCTGTCTTGATCTGTCTGGCGAGATGTCAGCAATGTGAACATGAGGCTTTGGACCTAACAGCATACCAAGTCTCTCCCGAAGGTGCCGGGCCAGAAGGCCTCTCCGCAGTCTTTCATAAGAGCGGCAAAGTAGAGGAAGCACTGCCGAATAGACGGCATGGTGGGAGTTGCCGGCTGGTCGTGCCAGATCGGCAGTGTCACATTGAACCTCGTCTTGTCCTTCCTCTCTACAAACCATGTTTTCTGATACGTAGTATAGAAGCCGTACTGGCATCTATAGTCGTCCATGTAACGGGCTAGTTGGCCTTGATCCGGTCAGCATCTCTGGGTATGGTTGGCTACAAATGAAGTGTAGAGAGTACAAACCCAGTTTCTTCGCCAGGTAGTCACCGTCACTCTGGCCCTTTTTTGGGTGGAACGTCCAGTACGTCTTTATTTCACCAACCAGGCAAATGACATAATTCCTGGCACTCACCATTACCTGGTCGGCCACTATCTTCCTCTTCCCTTTCTTGCTCTTGGCAGCTGCATCGCTTTCGACCTATCAGGGGAATTGTGATCAACGTGTAGTCCGACCTGGTAGTCGGCCATATGGAAATCTCGTTTCAACTCGTCGAAGATTGGTCCCAGCACGTTGCCGACATGCTGGACGTAGCGGCCCTGCAGACCGCCCTCGTTCCCGGTCACAAAGTATTCCACAGGGACGCGAGGTGTAAAGTTTTCAGGAGCCCCCACCAGAGGCGGTTACCTTCTCCAACACAATTTTGGGAAAGTCCAACCACGGTACGATTTGATCCTGCCGCAGGGAGTACTTAGACTCGCTGGGGTGAGTGGTGTGGCGATTCGGGAATACCCGCAAAGTTGGTAAGGGCGAGAAGAGGGTTTGTTTCTGGTCATGAGTGAGAAGTGGTAAGTTGGCCATTGTGATATCAGAGAATGTGTTGGACGTAATGATAATTTTGAATACTGGTAGAAGGTGTTAGATGTAAGGGAGTTGACTTATAGAAGTTACTTATTTGCATGTAGCGAAAAGAAGATCTATTTAAGTCTGCGAATTCATCGACAGGATGGCGGCCTGCCAGTAGATCAAATCAATGCTAAGCCAGAATGTTTCTCGCGCTCGCAGCCTTTGTTTCATGTTGACCATATTACCGGTCTGTGGCCTTTGTTCGTAGTTTCTAAGCTATGGAGATGGATGGAATTCAACGCCATATCGTCTGGAAGGATCCGCATCAGAGGCTGATACAGACTGACCGCTGCTTTCTGTTGGTGTCATATCTAAATTGGCACGACTTGTCTCTAAGATGAAGACTCAAATGATTCTTAGCTGAGTGAGATCTTACTTCTTAGGTTTCGGGATCTCACATGACTGTTACCTACCCTGATTGGGTAATGGGTCACTATTTCCTCAGGGGTACAGTACTATTTAAAGAAAGACAAGGATGACGTATGTCTTATACTTATACTCCTTATTCACTCTTTGCTTTGCTGCACCAATGTCTCAGAGCCTCTGTTCTTGACTCTCCTCTCTTTGTACCTCGTCTTGAACATCCTCTGTTGAATCTCTTGTCTTAAACATCTTGCTTAAGTCTTGGACATCTCATCTTGACCGTCTTTCTTGAACATCGTGCTTGAACATCCCGTCTTATCCTGTCTTAAACATCTTGCTTGAACATGCTGCTGGAACATCTTGCTTAAACATCCTGTCTTATCCTGTCTTACAGATCTTGTCTTGGACATCCTCTCTTGGACAGGATATCCTCTCTTGCACATCCTCTTTTGAAATCTTCTCTTGATCTTCCCCTGTTATCTCTCTTCCTCTGAGTATCTTCTCTCTGACTATCTCCCCACTGAGTATCTTGTCTTTTCTAGCCCGTCATTCTACATTATCCATCACAGCTTTCTATCCCCATCATGTCTGACTGGGAGTTTGACCTCACTGGTCGGGTTCGCATCATCCTAGGAAGACCCATCCGAATCGAGGAGCAACTGGCAGAGGTCCCCGATCCGCGACTTGCTGAAATGCAGGTTCTAACGCTGGCACGGTATATGGATGATAACCAGGAAATCATGCTGAAGATCCGGTATCAGTGAGTTAGCACACCTTGACCAAGCCATATCTCCTATTGACACTACATGCTTCTTAGACTACCACCTGAGAGCTTCGGTATTACGGATCAGACAGAGTTGCAGAGAATCCGGGACCGGGCTGACGATGACTACATCGAAGAGGTGAAGCTGGTCGAGGACGTCGCAGAGATTGGCCACGGGCCTGCGTACCTCACCCATGTCACTCAGCACGCTGGAGAGATGTTCCCTTATCCCGAGGGCGAGGTGAACTTTATCATCATGATGCGCGTGCCTGGTGAGAACGTGGCTGATATCTTCCTCACTCTCTCGAACCGACAACTTGAAAGCATTCGAACGCAGCTCGCCTTCATACTCGAGTAAGTCTATCCCTCGGAACAGAAAGCCATGTTCTGACTAGTCCAGACACATGCGCCAGAGAATGTTCGTTTTGGCTCATCAGAGCCCACATTTCCTCCGATACGACAGGGTGACAGACAGGCTGTAAGCTCTATCTATCCTTTTTGCTTTTTTACGCCCATATATTGACAAACTCAGGTACATTGTTGATTTCAGCTACATGAGCTTCACGAACCCCAACCTTCCCGGTTCATCCCCGATTACCATTGACCACATGTACGTCCTCGGATTCGATATCTGGCACCGCGGTGCATTTGAGCCTGGAAGAAGACGCGGCCCCTATGGTGGAGGGGGAGGCTCGTCTGGTACACCAGGAGGCCCCTCCGGTACAAACAGAGGGCCTGACAACAATGCGCCCTCCATCAGGTCTGGTAATATCAATCAAGGAGGATCCGGCTCATCCAAGCCTCCCCAGCAGGGCATGTATCAGGGCACGGGCGCGGAGAACAGACCTCCACCTCCACGCTGAGCTACGTCGAATCACTTATGTCGCAAAGTCGAAAAGCTATTGGCGAGAGGAATTGACCTAACTGCCAGAAAGCGAAGGATTTGCTACCAATACCACGTTGTCCTTGTTGTGTTCAGTTCTGGAGATAAAGCAGTAGAGATATACCGTAACAGATTTCATCTTTGCCATTCCGTTCAGTCTCCGTGTCTTCCTCCTCTTCAGCATCAGCATCCTCAGACCCCGGCTGCGACTGCCGCTGGTCACTTTTCCCTTTAATATTTGCCGGTTTCACAGAGTCTCCCGCCTCGCTCTTCAATTCTGCGCCGGACTCTTTAAAGGGTTGTCCTGAGACTATAGCAACAACCCTTTACCTGATCAGGCAGGAAACCGTCATGTGAAACCCTCAAACCTAAGAATGAAAATAATTGAATTTACCATAGAATTCATATTGGCGCCACTACTAGCCTATGATTATTCACAGTTTCTAAGCTATGGAGATAGATAGCATTCACACCAGGAGTACTCAGTCTATTCTAGAAGAATCAACAGCAGAGGCTAATAAAAGGCATTCACTTCCAACAGACTTAAATAAACCTTCTGTTGACCGCTTGCGAACAAGTATCTTCTGTAAATAATCTCCTTTACGTCGAACGCCTTCTCCTGGTATCCAGAATCATAGATTGTTGCTCCCATGTTATCATAAATCCAAATGCATCATACAGCTCTCCACTATCGCCCTCACCAGCGACCAGAAGCACATTCTGTGGTCTGCATTGCCAACTCTGCGCATTATTCCGGGCTGGCATACCACCAGTCCAAGCGATTTCCCCTATACCTTACGACTGGATCAGGTAGCGCCATGGACAGAGTTTCCAAATGAAGTATGAAGTCCTGGAGAAGGTCAAGAAGCTAGGAGTGCCTCCCGTGGGCTTCCAGCCACAAGTCCCCAATGAGTACTACGGCACAGGCAACGAGCATGGCCTCCAGGGGCGCTATGCCCAGCATGTTGGAAATGTGCTGGGGCCAATTTTCAAAGACTTGAACCTGAATGTCCGCATGGCGGACTACCAGTCCATCCCTTCGCCAGTGCTTTCTTGCCTTTTGCCTTCTCGCGGCCCGAGACGGTAGATATACCGAGCCCCCTGATTTCAATCCTGCTCGCGTGAGTGCCTAGCATCATTTTCCACTGGATGTCGGCAAGCTAATT
The DNA here is from genome assembly GCA_011319215.2 of Scortechinia acanthostroma. Classification (NCBI taxonomy): domain Eukaryota; kingdom Fungi; phylum Ascomycota; class Sordariomycetes; order Coronophorales; family Scortechiniaceae; genus Scortechinia; species Scortechinia acanthostroma. Next base: position 57,010 of record JAABUG020021091.1, read on the forward strand.
CTTTCTCATGGCAGCTGGGAATTCCTTTCGAGCCATGCGTTCAGGCATCCATGCGCCCATCTCCCTACGGAAATGAAGTGGCGACGGAGGATAATACTCCACAAGAAGCCATGGGATCGCAGTCGAGTCTCTTCGGAGGTGACGAATGGCGTGGCAGGCTGGGGTCCATGTGGATACTGCTGCCGGGCAGCAAGGCATCGACACGGGCATGACAGAGCCCGACCTCGTCATGATCGGGGCCAGGGGCGGGCTCATTCGGGCTGTGGGGGAGATGAAGACATACTGGACATTCAATCCCAAAAGGGCCCAGAAGAAGACCACCTAGCGCAGAAACTGGGTTTGTACTCTCTAAACACTTCATTGGTAAACCGTACCCAGAGAAGGTGACCGGATCAAGGCCAACTTGTGAAATACATGAGCGCCGCTGCCGGTTTGGTTTTTATTCGACCTACGAGAAGACGTGGTTCGTGATTAGGGGAAGCTCTTTGACTGTGAAGGTGTCTGACGCCGTTTGGCACCACCAAACGGCGACGAGCACAATGCCATCAATCAGGCAGTGTACCGTGTGGCCGACGTGCTCCATGCGTCGGGTCTCGCAGAGTACATCGAACGCAAGATCTGAGACTGGGAAGGCTTGAAAGAGCCTGGTGGTGCGGATGGTTCCCGTCGTGCAGACGGCTCTACAGATATAACAGGCATCTTAGAAACTGCTCTGTGGACTGCCGTCGCCGGATGAGTTAGACAGAGAGATGGATTGTCACCGGTGGAGGAATTAAGGAACAGGATCCGGGTGTGGAACATGCAGTTTGATGCTAACTGCGAAGACATCCTCCGAAGACTGTCGGCCGCTTAGCCCACGACAGTACATTTCCCCACTGCCCTTTTGCCCTCTGACTCAAAGCCCTGGTTGTACTTATGATCACTGTTTCATTTATCTTGCGGGATTAGTCGAAAGTCCTGAAGCGCCTTTTTGGCCAGAGATCTACGGGCAGTCCTTGGTATGCCTTTCGCTTAAAGCTCTCTTTAATGTTGGGGGCCTCCCCACGGTTTCAGGCCTCAAGTCCTCAGTGATTATCATACAAGAATAGGCCTGTGAGGCTATAGACGACTGGATGGATTGAGGGTTGTATATAGTTTGTACATGAGTTTCAGATGACTTATTAACGGGCGGGGACCACTGCAAGATGCTACTGTTTGATATGAATGATGAAAGGATCAGCTTCTGCTATCAAGCTTGCAAGGCTAATTGATACGGTGGTCGTCAATGCTACACAACTCCTGGATCGAGCTGACGCGAACCTTCCTACTTGGCCGACTTGAAGGTGAGTGCAAAAAGAAGCATTCAGTGCTGTGGGACAAATGTTCATGGTTAACTGGAAGAACCCGAGTACATTTAGCAATGTGAGACAAGAGTTCATACTTAAGGACCCATATACATTCAGTGCTGTGAGACAAAGGTTTATGGTTAACCGGAAGTACCCATGTACATTCAGTGTTGTGAGACAAGGTAATGGTGAACCGGAAGAACCCATGTATGTCGAGTGCCGTGTTGAATTGGATTCAGGACGGCTTCCGACTCCCTCCCTGCCCTGACTAGGTCAATCGAGTCTCAGACAGGATACGTGACACCAGGTAGGATTTGGCAATAGCTTCCGGACGACATTCAGGCACGTGTACAGAAGATGACGGAGCCGGGCCTCTCCTCAAACGATAGTTCTCGGCTCATTGCTAACCTGCCTGAGCGTTGATGACTAGACTGTACCGTTGAGCTCCTATTGTCCGCGAAAGCCGAAGTACTCGAGTCCTCGGGCCGGATAGACGGTAAGAATTGCGCTACAGTCAATCGCTGGCCATGGTGGATTCGTCTGTTAGGGGGAAGACGGCTACTGATACCTCCCAATACAAGAATCTGATTGAGGCTATCTGGCAGACTGAGCGGATTTACGTCGACTTGGAATTCTTGGAGACGCTTCCTCCGCGAGAATCCATCAATCAGATGGTGGAGGTTGTCACGCAGCTGGTATCTGCAGTGAGACAAACTTTACTGTCCTTGAGAAGAATACTGAAGCCACCCTGGCAGCAATCCAGAAGGAGGTTGCCAGTACGAGCGTCAATTCAACGTTATCCGAATATCCCGAGACAACCATTCTGGCATCTGGACGGTGCACGTCGTCTCCAACGATGAGCGGAGTGAGGACTTTGCGATCTTGCGAAGCTTGTCAAGTAACAAATATGTGCTCCAATACAGACGGCATAATGTACTCAGATGTCTTTGGGATGCTTCTTTCCGGCAGACTATCGCCTGTGCGTCGTGCTGAATGTTTCATGAATGATTGCGGACAGCGACCATCGTCTTGGCAGGACTTCCCACTTGTTCTGGTTCCAGAAATATGAGTGATGGCCAGAAATGACGACGTCTGAAACGTATAGGTGCGCAATGTAGTCGAACAGAGGTTTGTAGTTTACTGCAGCAGGGCCGCGGAGTTTCGGCCTTAAGCGCCTAAGTCCGTCCTCCACAGGCTCCAATTCTCTTCGACTAAATCTATCTTTTACTCGATCTTCTTTCCATTAATTATTGGATCACCTCATTCTTCCTGGAACCAACTAATAAATTCCGAGCCGACCGTGCTGAGCGCCGTGGGGATACACACGAAATGGATGACCCCAAAGAGCGGAGAAAAATCCAGAACCGCCTGAACCAACGTGCCAGCCGTAAGTGACCCAAACAAATGGAAATCCAGAAGACGGGTTGACTCATAAAACCCTCTAGGCAGGAGAAAAGCTTTATTATCTTCAAACGGAGCCGGTTCTTCCACTCGAAAGTGGACGGTTTACGTCGACCCGTCCCAGAGAAGAGTGGAATCCCTAACACCTAACAGCGACGTCACCCAGGAAGAGAACGACACAGCTACAGTTCATTTCTGCTACCTCAGCTTAGAAACCCGCCAGGTGGTCTTGAATCTATTACATGACCGTGTCAACAGAGGAATCATCACCCAGGCACTCTCCTCCGAATTTCTCCTCCCTGTCACCCAATGGAATATCATCCGCGCCATGTACACCAACGCGACTTCAATGGGTCTAAGCATGGCACTCCTAGCAGAAGATATCACCTCCCCGTTCAATATCTCTGGACCAGTAACAATAAACCTACCACCCAGTTTACAACCAACAAACCTGCAGAAATCTATCATCCATCACCCCTGGATCGACCTCTGTGCCGTTTCCTCCGTCCGGGACGCTCTTGTGCGCAATCTTCATCTCTACTCGGAGGATGAACTCTGCCATGATCTCTTCGGTAGCTCAGGTGATTGTACCCAGCCGACCGGACTTTTGATCTGGGGTGAAGCGTGGGATCCGTCTGGGTATGAGGTATCTGAGAAGACTTTTCGCAAATGGTGGTGGTTATGGAGGGAATGTCCTGAGGTAATTTGGTCTACGAATTACTGGAGATTGCAGCGGGGAGAGCAGAGCTTCGCCATTGCTGATTGAAAATATCTCATCAGAGCAACATCTTCATCCAGTGAAGCACACCTAAACCGCGAATGTCTCTTGCAGCATCTTCTCGCTGAGCTCCCACAGCTTCGCCTGATTATCCAAATTGAGAGTGTGGCTATTCAACTCGTTATCGGCCACTGCATTGTTATGGAGGAAAGCCCCGTTATGTGCTAGCGAAGTTAGAACTCGGTACGCGGTACAAGGGAAAGTCTGCGCACCTTGGATCGTGGGGTCAATCATGCCCGTGATAATAGTCGCGGCGCCTTCGGACTTTGTGGTCCATGGGGGCATTTTAATAGGCCTACCATCAAGGTCGACCATGCCTGTTCGACGGCGTCAATGCTGTTCAAACATTAGGAAGTCGGGGCCGTAAACTTACCGCCAGAAGCACTGAGCCCCGCAACCATTTCATGGAATTCCGGCGTGAAATGGCGTTGCAGGCCGGACCAGACAGCTTTTGGAGGTCAGTTTCTAGGTATTCGCCGGTTGAATGACGGGAACTTCGCATACCGCCAGGATCAATGCTGAAGACTCGAATTCCTCGATCTCCCAATTTCTCCGCCAGCGACTTCACAAACATCACCCGGGCAGCGTTGGATTGGCTATATGCCACGAGAGGTTCATACGTTTTGCCCTCCTATCAGAGGTCATTATATATCAGCAGCATAAAGGGAAATGCAGAGGGGCATACACTAAACCCAACATCCTCAAAATCAACCTTCCCAGTCCTAGCTGCACCACTCGCAACAATAATGATCGACGACCCTGGCCCGGCAGCCCTCACCTTAGGAAGAAGCAACTTGACCAACAAGAAGTTCGCGAGATAGTTTACGCCGAACTGCATCTCGAACCCATCCTTGGTAGTTCCATACGGAGGAACCATGACACCTGCAACACAAGCGAGATGGTCGATCTTCGGGATGTCGCGGAGGGTATCAACCGCCTTTCTAATACTGCCCGTGTCTCCCAGATCCATTTTGAGAAATCTGATCTTCACATTTGGGGCTATGTATTTGATTTTCTCAACCACGGGGACACCTTTCGCCTCAGCTCTAGCGCTGAGGATGAGGAGATGCGGGCCTGCAGCGCTTAGTTGGATGGCGAGTTCGCCGGCGATGGAGTCACCGGATACGCCGGTTATTAGGACTAAAGATTGTTAGAGACTATATGGATAGGTACAGGAGAGGCCGCAGGAGGGAGCACATACTTGTCTTTCCTGATAGGGAGCTACCGTATCGGTGGATGATGGTCTCGGAGGGCAGGATCTGCTGGGAAGACATGCTTTTCTTAAGGAATGGTAACTGGTCTCGAGAACGTATTGAGAGCATGCGATTGAAACCAAGGAAGCAAAACCAGAGCAGTTTCTGCTTTTTTATATCTTCCAGCGACCCTGACTTGTACATCTTGTTATTGAAGTATGAAATAGCTGCTATGACCGATGCGGTTAGTTTGATATCAGCATTGGAGAACCCACTTTTATACTATGCCTTATTGGACAACCGCCAGACAAATCCGCCATTACCTGGTGGACCTCTACACTTTATGGGCCTTTGTATCACGAGATTTCTATCCATGTTGCGCCCAGTATGCTCACTGGCTCGTCTTCATCTTAATGGTAGTAAGAAACATAATCCTGGCGAAGTGTCTTTGCTCCAAAAACTACACTGGAAAAATTGGCAGACGGATGACTAACTGAACTGTTGAATAGTTATCGGATCTTCTAGTGGAAAGCCACGTTTATATGAGTGTATATAATTGGGTATCGCTATTTTGGATATCACGAGTCTCGGAAACTAGCCATCCTTTGCCTGATACTTTACCATGGAAGATACCTCCGGAGATATCGGCTATCAAAAGTCAAAAGTCCCTCAGGGACCAGGAATGCCAAGACCTGATCATCCAAAAATAGATGTCCCAGGCACTTTATTTTCAAGGGCCAATTGCCCAATCGCTAGTTACACAGACAATTTTCATAGAAAAGAAATCCGACGTTATTACAGCCGACAGGTATCTCGTCATGCAGGCCTCATCAAAATACATACTTGATGCGCATCGTTCATTTCTTGTCAGAAAAGAGTTTTTCTAGACTCTAGACATCTACATGCTTACTGAACCACTAGCGTGCACGTGTTCCCGCATCCATCATCACAGCCTGCAGGATGTTTTTCCTAACAACTCTCATTCCTCAAAACAGTCAGATCCTACCGTCATGGATTCCTCCCCAGATGGACCATTTTGGGGCCCCCAGACATCCTATCTCAAGTATGTTTTTAACTTATCGAATTCTTGCATTGTCTGAACTGACACGCTTTAGTTTCTGTGAAGAGGTACTTCCGGAGTATTCCGAGTCTGCCTGACTTAAATCCTCTTCCAATAAATACTGACCCTTGGCCTGTTCCCTTACAGGACTATGTAATAACGCGATACATTGCTGAGTTTGCAAACACATTTAGCAGCTTGATATTCAGTACGTTCAAGAAGAACCCAGGGAGCCCATAGACATTACCTCGCAGCCGCTAACAACCTCGCAAGTCATCTACGGAATTTACGGTCTGGTGAAGCTCCACCAAAAGCCAAATGCAACCATTGGGCGCTCAATCCCCTATGTTGGTCTGATGGGCGTGGGCATCTGCTCGGCCGGCTACCACATGACCCTGAAATATCTCACCCAGATGTGTACGCACCCCTGCCTGACATCGCCTCTGGCACCATTGAGCTTACGCAGAATCCTGTTTGTTTTGTTTTCCAGCGGATGAATTGTCAATGCATCTACTCGTCACGCCTCTTCTCTACCGCATCTTTACGATCCAGACTAGCCCGACGCGCACCAGGCTCATAGGCATCCTCTTCCTCACTGAGTTTACTATTGTGATGGTGGTTCACATGGTCATGAACGAGTTCATTCTCCATGCTGTGACCTTTGGGCTAGGCGTCCTTTTGATCGCGACGCAGACTATCAAATTGGTCTCCCAGCGGGTGCCGGATGCTTACACGAGGAAGAAGCTGAGGAATATCGGCCTCTTTGGCGTCGGTATGTTTCTCCTCCTCCGAAGCACTCCCCGATGCATAAACTGACAATGAGCCAGGGAGCTTTCTCTTCGGGTACATGGTCTGGCTGATTGACGAGTGGGCTTGCAACCCCCTGATCCGCATCAGACACTCGGTCGGCCTGCCCTTGGCGTTTGTGTTTGAACTGCATGGATGGTAGGTTTAGTTTCTTATCTTTCTCCATGCGAATCTAGATCCAGGGCATGAGGTGCTGATCATATTCAATCAGGTGGCACGTCTTCACCGCAATTGGTGGGTATATCGCCGTGGAGGTTGTGGACATGATCACATCGGGTGAGGTTCACCACGACCCAACGGACGAGCTTGCTTGGCCCGTTGCCGATGTCGCAAGATTTATAGGGGGAGTACGAGGGACCAAGAAATTGGATTGACACTGACTTTTGGTGGCGGTTGTTGATCTAACCACAGTGTGCTAGGAGACCGAACAATAACTAGACGGAGTCTAGAATGGATATTTAGAGAATACATCTGCAACTAGCGTAACGAAGGACACAGGGGTAAAGTCAGCATTAGAAGTGGATCTTAAAGGACGACATATTCCTAGAATGGCCTAAACCAAGTACATACGACCATAGGGTGTGGAAAACAGGGCTTCCCGTCCGCTCAGCCGTACTTAAGCCACATATTGAACGCGGTCAATTCTCAAAAAGCCTTCCTCTCCTGAAAAAAGGACCTTACGATTTTAGCGTGGGTGCTGGTGATGTGGGTGAGGACTTTATTGCTCCTCATCACCACTCTGGAAAATGGCTCGCGAGTGGTGATGAGAGGTGGTGATCAGGGTTCGCGAGGGGTGAGGCAGGACACCTTTACCAAGCAAAACGCACGCTAGGCCACTGATCCAGCTGCTGTTAAATAGGCTGAGAGCCCTGTTGTTCAAGATGAAGTTTTTCGGTTCCTATCTCATTCGATCTTTAAATTGTCTACTGGCCCCAGAGCTCGCACCTGCACGTGACGTCACATGACCATGTTTTCAGAAACGGACAAAGAGCGTCTGGAGAAAGTGGTCAGAGAGCGGCAAAGGCTTGCCGAGTCACGTGGGTTTACTCTTGACTATCAACTTCGGCAGGAACAGAAGGAGAACGTCATTTGCCATCCAAGACTGGCACCAGCCACTGATGCAAAGTACGACCAAGCAGTATTTAATTGGGCAGTGTAAGTCATTGCTACCATTTTAGGGTCAATGTTGAAATTTAAAGTGCTGATGCTGGTCGCAGATGGAGACTTTCCCGTAATGAAAGGCCGACGACAAATTTCTCGAAGGACGAACCCGATCCCTCCCCACAAATCCTCAAGCTCTTTGCGGAAGAATTTATTGTTACGCGGAAAAGGGGGTTGCCGTCTCAGAAGACAGCCTGCCACAACTTTACTAGCTTCACCTCAAAATGGGAGCGTGAGACCTCTCGGACTCTCCCAAGACAGGTGAAAGACGACGTCCTCAACGTATGTCCCCTTCAGGAAGGCTATTTTGTTTTGATAATCTGGACGCTGATAAACTTAGTTTATCAAAGATGATTTGACCAAAAAATGGGGACTTCCGACAAAACCGCGCGAAGTTTTCCTAGTAACGGCTAAGGACATCCAATACTTACTTCGCCGTTTATTCGGAGACGATCCTCATGACTATGTGCATGAGCGGGCACGAGTACAAACTGGAAGTAGTCTTGCACTTTTTGCGGGCTCAGGGGCTAGAGCTGGTGCCATTGTGGAGTCAAGCTCCTATAGGAACACAAATGAGTGCCTTTACTACAGGGTCAGTTGTTCCAAACAGCTTCCTAATACATAACGTTACTCATGTTATGCACAGCATTTATCTTTCCATATAAAGTGGAGCAAGTCGGCCGGAAAAGTGAAACGCTGGGTGACTATCGACCCTGAATTTCTGAAAGGATGGCGCTACCGAGACGATATAACCCTGTACGCCATTCCCTCTCCGAGCTTTATATTAACCGCGGCTTATTGTGAGAGACTAGGCCCAAGAATTGGTTTAGGGAGCATCCCATTCTTGCTATGAATTTCGTCTATTGGGTGATGGTCCATGGCATTGCTGATGATGCGTTCAAGGGCATATCCTCTGTTGATGAACTGCTGGCCCAAAGGCCTCCGGAGGGAAGAGAATCATGGACTTTACAATGGACAGAGACCGCCAAAGATCTCCCTTTTTTTCGGATGGTCACTCCTAGTGGTCCAAGATCGGACAAGGGACTGACATTCTCCTCGTTAAGACATCATTTTACCAGTCTTAGAGAACGGGACGGTTTTCAAAACCAGCTACGTGTCCATGGTATTAGAGGGCAGGTTGCGAACAGAGTTGACCGTATGTTAAAGCTGAGATAGTCCTGTCTCCTCATTGCTTTTTATACTTCTTTTCTTCTGTTTGCTGGTCAATCTTGCTGACTTAATTGATACAGCTAAGGCCACAGAAGCGACGCGTAGCCAAGCACTTGATCACCAAAACCACAATACATTTCTCAAGTACCAAGCACCGCTCAAGGCACTCGATATGCAAGCTGTCATGTACGACGACATTGAACCGGATTATGAATGTCGAGATATGGAGCAGAGTATGGCACATCATCGTGATCCGAATGTCCCTCTTCACCTTGATGCTGCAGCAATAATTGAGTTCGAACATGATGAGGAAATTGTTGCTCTCAATAGGCGCATTTCTGAACTAACCGACCAAATTGGAGGGGAGCCCGACCTTCATAAGTCTCTTGCAGCGGAACGATCTAGACTATACACGAAAAAAGCAAGAAAGTTGCGGGCGAAGCGAGACGCATTCATTCAACAGTGGTGGAAAAGCTGCTACGATGAATATCTTGCCGGGAATCGCTTCTCTGAGCGCGATACTACAAAAGTCTTTGACATTTACTCCAAATACATACCAGTCAGAGCTCGTTTGCGTGAGAACCTTTTCAAGGAAGCGACAGTCGATAGTGAGGTCGGAAGGCAATGCTTGCAAGACATGGTTTCACTGTGCAAATCAACCGAGAGAGTCGTGTACTATCCGGGCCTGGCTCCCGTGGACGGTCTCTGTCCTGTCTGTTCGAAGCCAATGTCCAGGTCCGTTATTTTGCCCTTTTACACTGATTCGTCAATGCTAACAATAAGCATAGTCTTGCCTTGCAAAGTCGTGCCAAACACATCTTGCAATGTCAGAGAAAATCATTAAACGCAGCTCCCTACCAGCAATGCTATAAGAATGGTAAAAGAGCCCACCGTCGCGTTCGCCGGACCTTCGTGCAGTTTTGCTATCTATGTGCTCAGCTTTCATATTCCGAAGAAGACTGGATTCAGCATTGCAGTTCTCACCTAGCCAATCTTGAACCCCGATGCGGGCAATTGACGTTTCGTTATACGTTGGTGGCGCCCGGATTCTGTCCGTTTTGCCTAGGCGACGAAAATAAGAGAGCTGATGAGCGGTTTCGGCAATGGCTGGATAAGACTACACTTCTGAACCACATTGACGGGCACTTGTCGGCATTGCAGCGCTCGACCATGGCTTCGTGCCCCCACCCTTGCTGTTCTGGAAGACAGTACGATGGTGTTGTAGCACTGAGGCGTCATTTCTTTGATGTGCACTCAATCGAAGAGCCTCGCTCTAATTGCGTCAGGAGGAAAAGACGGTGGGCTGTTGAGCTTGAAGATCCCGATGATGTTCAAGACACGGAACAGCGCTTCACAGAGAACTTGGCCGAAGGTGCCTGAAGCGAATCCAAGCTCTATCCCGAGCATATTAGTTGATATTCCCGGACTACTTGATCTAGCGGTCGAAGAATATACTGATTGGCATCTGTGTCGAGTGAGCGCTGCGAGCTTCAAAGCAAACATCAAGAAAGCGGGTGATGTAGCGCTATACGGATATCACGCCGGCTTTAACTTGACCGTGTAGAAGAGCCCTAGTAAAGGTGACATTTCGCGCGTTGATACGTGCTTCCGGAGCTCGGATAACATGACTTACTTTGACACACCCTTCTTACTCATGAACTTTTCGGTATGGTATTTGAATGCAGGACTCGGTGATTGTCTTCTAGCCCCACTGCCAACTCTAGCGCAAGTTTATAATTGGGTTATTCTATTACCATCAGATAGACAGATATGCATATTCTGTTGCAGTACAGTGCGGGTTGTCAATGGTCTTAAGCCGACCATTCATCCAACACAACCCTTCACCGACGAGTCGGACCCTATCCCCTGCCGTATGTAGCGTATCTAAACCCTCACCCACCTCAGAAGCACAGCTGCGACAACGACGGGCAGGACACTAACCAACTCCCCCAACCCCGCAAATTCCGGCGGAATCCTAGCATCTACAAACGCCCCCGCACCAAGCAAGACTGCGAACAGGTTATACACAACGCTCCACCCGAAATTAAACTTGATCCTCCGTACCGCTTTCTCGCTGATATTGATCAACGTGAGGATGCTAGCTAGGCTGGGCCGCATGAGCACGACGTCTGCGGCAGATTTAGCGACGTCGCTGCTGTTTTCTTGGTTCATGTGCACGCCGATCGTGGAGGTGGCGAGTGCGACGGCGTCATTTGTGCCGTCGCCGATGAAAATTATTGTTGGGCTTTTCATGTTTGGTGGTTGATGGAGTGGGTTGAGGAGGGTTTGGATGTAGGCTTGCTTGTCGGCTGGGGCGCAGCGGGAGCGAATGTTTTGCGCGGTGATACCGAGCTGCCTTGCAATAGAGCGGACTGGGCCGTCGTCGTCACCTGAGAGGAGGTGGACGGATATACCCCGTTCTTGGAGTTTCGTGACGGTTTCGAGGGCGTCTGGGCGGAGTGAGTCTTCTAAGCCAAAAACAGCGGTGAGAGCGTTGTTGATTGTAAAACAGAATGCTGTGTAGCCTTGTTCAAGTACGGATTGGACTTGCGGATTAGATGAGAGGTTGAGCCACCGTGAGTTTCCTGCGCGGAGGATGAGGCCGGGTGCAGAGCTTTCTACGCCTTTACCAGTTAGCACCGTTGTATCAGTGACAGTAGACGCTGATATGCCTCTGGCTTCGAGATGTGCGGCGACAGCGGCGGAGATTGGGTGTTTGTTACCCCCGATAAGGCCGAGAAGTAGGGACAAGGAATCCTCCTTGTTTTCTACACGCTCAACTGCAACTGTGAGTTTGCCTCGGGTGAGAGTGCCGGTCTTGTCGAATACAACATGGGAAGTCTTGTAGGCGACCTCGATGCTGTCGGAAGCCTTGAAGATGACGCCTCGCTCGGCAGCAACACCGCTGGCTACAACGATAACCATGGGTACAGCCAGACCGATAGCGCAAGGGCACGAGACAACGAGTACGGTGATAGCGTAGGTTATTGCTTCTGTAGTAGCTCGAGATCCAGACTGGTTTCGCACAGCAATACCTACAGCAATCCAGACCACGAATGTGATCATAGTTAGAATGACCACAACGGGTACAAAGTAGCTTGCCACTCGGTCCGCGATATCTTGTATCTTCGGCTTGGACAGTTTCGCTTGATCCACCATCCCTGCAATGACCGAGATCGTGTTATTAGCAGGAAGACGGGTTAACTTGGCAATCAGCGTCCCAGACCCATTCACAGATCCTGCGATAATGGCAGATCCAGGGGACTTGTCTACAGGAATTGACTCCCCGGTAATCATTGACTCGTCGACCTCAGATGACCCTCCGATAACCGTCCCATCGGTTGGGATCCTAGAGTCTGGAATAACCTTGAAGATGTCTCCATACTGAAGGAGTCGGACATCGATCTCTTTTCCATTGACACCATCCTCATCCACGAGAATAGCAGATGATGTCTGTAGTGACCGGAGCGAGATGGATTCGACGGCTTTCTGACGAGCGAGTGCGGCGACATACCGACCAACCATGATCAACGTGACGAGCAAAGTGCTAGTCTCGAAGAATTCGCCAGTGGCCAGTGGTTGTCCCGCAACAAGGTATCCATATGAGACCACAGAAAAGATATAGGCACCGCTCGTACTCAGTACAATGAGCAGATCCATCTCAATGATCCTAGAGAAGACCAACGCTTTAATTGCCTTTGGGTAGAAGGGCCCGGCAATGATGAACTGGACAATCGTCGCCAATGCCAACGATGCAGAGCCATATGCAATTGCCCTCTCGGGAAGAGGAGCCCAAGCGAGGACCAAGACGGGTACTGTCAGAATAATGGACAGAATAGTCATGTATCCCATGTGGCGCACATGCTTGTTTCCAGCCGCAAGTGCTGTGTCAGGACGAGGAGGAGCCAGACGAAGGGGTCTACCCCATCCATGTTCCAGCAGATCTCTTGCTCCGATTATTGCTGCATCAAAAGCGACATTCACGGTTCGCTCATCAACGGGAGTTATCTCGGTCACGCCACGAGGCCAATCTCGCTTCACAAACTCGGAGGCATTAGGGACGACAATGTCCACTCGCGATCCTTGGTCTGTGACCCTTTCATACTTGAACTCGGTAGTTTTCTCCAAGTACCTAATCACTTCATCGAGTGACTGAGTACCAATATTGAGGTTGAATTCTGCCCGCGAGAGAACCAAACTGGTTTTGAGATTCTGGACTGATTGCAGCGTGCCCAAAGTCCGCTTAAGCTTGGCTTCGCATCCGGTGCAGGTCATTCCAGATATGCTCAAAATGATATGCTCCTCGCTCGAAAGACCCTTTTCGAGGTCAGGGGTAGCGGTGCCCGGGATGACCTCTATGGAATCAATAGGCTTTTCTTTGGCGACGGCAGATGCAGAAAACCCTGATTTACTGCAGCAACTGCCCGAACAAGTGCCGGGTCCGTTGGGCTTTTCTCCCGACAAGGCACCGGAGGGCAGATTGGGCATACTGCAGCAGCCGGCAGAGCTGGGCTCGGGTCCAATCGGTCTTTCCTCAGGAAAAGCACCGGAAGGCAGCGTAGGCTTACGGCAACAAACGGCTGAGCAGCGGAGGCCGCCCGAATTCTCCTTTCCACAAGGCGGATCTTGCTGGGTAGTTAGAGACTGGTTGGACTTTGGTTTACCGCAGCAACCCTTCGAGTAGTTCGTGGCCTCGCTAGACCCACCCTTCGTAACAGATGTGAGCCGTTTAATGGTTGCGGACGTCTCAGGTTTACTGCAACAGCTACCAGAGTTGGCAGCCTTCCCTTTTTTAGTGGCAACGCACTGCTTAGGGGCCCCAGAAGCGTTAGGAGCGCTGCAACAGCCGCTCGAGCATGCCTGTCCCCTTCCCTTCAGACTTGCGCTACGACGTTTCTCCGACCCAGTGCTAACCCCCTCGCAGCAAGAGTCAAGAGAAGCACGTAGAATACTCCGGGAAGAGTCTGTCGACCGGCGCTCATTACCAAGGGGAGAACCTCTCGGTGGTGAGCAGCAGGATTCTTGCCCAAGAGCTATCAAAGCGCGGCAAATACAGCCCAAAGCTTCGAGCCTGGCTGCGTATTCGGCGCGCGCGGAGCGCCGGTGTTGGTCGCATGGTTTGCCATCGGGACTTCGGCAGCTCGGAAGTCCTACGGACAGGTGTTAGCGCAGCCGGTGGGGCCTGTAGTCAGAGATAGATACTTGAACTTACTCGGAGATGCATCATTAGTTGACTGGATCTGCCCTTTATCGCATTCGCGGAGGGCGATGCGATCAAGGCAAGAGACATCACAGCAGGGAGATGGCTTATCTTTGCAGCAACTGGGTTTGTTGGGGTGTTCTTCCTGTGGTTTCTGTGCGGAACGGCGACTCTCTGAATTACCTTGGTCAGGAAACTGGGGAACCCATGCATCAGGGGGCTTGATCTCCTTACGTTGCCCACCGCAGCAGCCGGAAGAGCAAACCTTATGAGGACCGGGTTCACAAACCATGGTAGAAGTTTTATCGTCTAATAGCTAAGAGTAAGTGAGAGTGGTAAAAGAAAAGCAGAGAAGTGGTCTGCAAGTCATCTTGACCGCCAGGTATGCTGCCCCACAGCCGTCACGTCTACCTAGTCCGAAGGCTCCGGAAGAACTTATTTTCCCGAAAAGATACTAAACCTAATTCATCCAGGGATTGGCAGAAACAGAAAGGCACTTCCACTGCCACATACACTTGGTTGGTTGGTTGATGCATTTACCTCTCGCAAAAAGAGCGATATGCAAGCTACCACAACTATATGTATCCGAGTACGTAAATGTAGTGTATGCGCCTTAAGGACTTCCCTTTTGGAACTGTGAGTACTATTGCCAAGACCCATAGTTCAATGTCTTGTTCACTACACAGACCCCAGCCAGTAGGGTAATACAATGTTACACACGTCCCTGCGACTCATAACATGTTCCAATGCTTCCGTTCTCCTTTTCCAAGCCATGTATCTTCAAATGATTGCGTGTCTTGCCTAGAGCTTTATTATCGTAAGCGAAGAACTATTGGCCAGCTCTCTTTGAAGTACAGATGAGGCTTTATCTCATAGCGCGTATGAGCGACGACCCGGCGACTGGAGTCATAACCGCCTAAGGATCAATAAAGTAGAGTAAATGATTACATATTAACCATTAACTATCTATAAATGACCAGCGACAGCGAGTCGATTGTCGTCAGGGGGAATTTTACTCATTGGGAAACATATGGTAAAATAGATTATTGTCAATGATGTTCATTCAATTGCTGCACAAGAGGTCAAAGACACTCAATAATAATAAAACAATTCGAGGCACTAAAAACATGCAAAGTCTTCTTCCTCAAACACGCCGGAATAAGAAAGGACATCAAGCTCTTAAGATCCCCGTTCGTAGACGACCGCACTAAGCCTTGGTGTCTATTTTTCCCATATCGCATCCGGTGATGTCAGCGACCTCGTATCACTGCTCCCATATCCAGACGTGTTGAAGAGACGTCGAGACTCCTACGCTGGTCAAGGGTATACCATGCACAATCCGGCCTGCTGTTCTCTTTCATGTTCTTGCTTGATGACATTGATCTTCCAGAATTTATAAAAGCAAGCCATTACCAAAGAC
This sequence comes from Scortechinia acanthostroma, assembly GCA_011319215.2. Lineage (NCBI taxonomy): Eukaryota > Fungi > Ascomycota > Sordariomycetes > Coronophorales > Scortechiniaceae > Scortechinia > Scortechinia acanthostroma. Next base: position 72,525 of record JAABUG020021091.1, read on the forward strand.
GTCGCTAGTGATAACCCGGTCACAATGGCGGTGATGAGAGCCATGATAGACCAGTCACCCTTCTTTGCAGTATAAATATTGACCAGTGTTGTGAGAAGCCCTGCAGTGGCATTCAGAAGAGTTGGCCTAGTGATTATCTGTCAGTTCAAAGATAGCCCATGGCAATTGTACAAGGGGAAACCATGCTCACACAAACAATCTGTTAAAAATCCAAAAATAGTTGTGTTTCCATTTGAGGAAAAGATACACCATCGTGCCTGCCCCTACCCCGAGGAAGGTACACGCTATGGCCAGCAACGGGGGGTTTTGGATTGTGTTCAGGACGGCCTTCTCAGTATGGTTATCTTGGAGCCCTTGTTTAAGTGTGTCAGACTTCTGGAGAGTGGTGAATGTCCCCGGGATCACTAGGTAGCCCGCCAACAATGTCCAGTTTGCGAAGCTGGATAAGAAGTTGTAGACCCAGTCAATGGTGTCCAACTCAAGCAGCATATGTACGTATTCCGTCTCGATTGTCAGGTTAGCTTTGGTAAGTGATATGCCTGGTTTGTCGCTGGTTGGAGATGGATCATCTGTAGCTCCGTTTTCGGGCTCATGGGCATATGATGGTTCGCTCGGCCTAGACATGGTAAATGCCTGATTGACTAAGACAAAACGGTGGTAAGATGGAAGTGAAAGGAAAATGCAAAACTTTCGCACTCGCACCGCAATAAATATATATCTGGACCGTCTTGAACAACAATCACCGAGGCACTCCATGTGCCTCGTACGTAATGACTTATTCTCTCCCCGTACGCGATACGTTATGGAAAGCCCAATTTAAATCTTGTCGCACGATAGTCTCACTAAGGAAGCTGTTGATATGATTCAGCAAATCATGAGCGAAGCCAGACATCTACTGCAGTGGTTCAACGCGCCACTGATTGACAGAATCTCAATACGCCGATGTCAATTGAGAAAAGCTAACACGACCTGATAATGGGATTCACAATGTGCAGCAACGTTGGCAGAATGGAAACAGGCTCTTTAATTATGTCTTATCATGAAAGTCGCCAGTTCTCTACCGTAGAAAGATACAAAAGGTTTGTTCTGTCGTTCCTTAAAATTGTTTGTTGTCTACAGATTGGATATCAATATCCTAGCATGTATTTTAGGAACTATCGATGCTGCAAGCTGGTCTAAGCATATTGGCTTGCTCTTTGGGCGATCGTACAAAGTATATTGACCGGCCGAAGACACCATGGTCCGGTACCAAAGGTCAGAAAAGGATGCTTCGTACAACTTGTCAGCAAAATTTGAAGAAGCGCTGCCGCTGAGACTATTTTCTGATCTCCTTACCTCGAGAAGCTCCTCAATCGTCACAGTCGGTGGTGCTTGTGTAAAATCATGGGCGAGTAAACCCATAGTTCCACGTCCTCCTGAAGGACCTTTCAGGTCCAGAAGCGTCCGAGCAATACCCAACACAGCTTGGATATCGCTGAATTTTCCACGCGATCCAGACTCCCGAACCATACTCTCTCCAATATCGGCTGGAAAGCACTTTCAGCATGTTAGATACATGGACAAGTGCGGCTATCACTCACC